>JAMKCH010000956.1:0-67914 GCA_023653785.1 Ophioderma brevispina | reverse complement strand
ACCCCATAACGCACCTTCTCTTATTAACAAAGCTTATCTCGAGATAGCATAGCTGAACCCCAATCACGACCCTTATCTGGGTTAACAAAGCTTATCTCGGGAAAGGTCGTCTATATCGAATAAGCACCCGTATCTCAGATAGAAAGATGAACCCCAAATACCGCCCCTTATCTGGAGTTAACATCCGTATCTAGGGTTAGCAAGCTGAACCCTAAATAACGTCCTTATCCTGGGTTAACAAGGCTAACCCCCACATACGGCTCTTATCTAGGGTTTTTAGAAAGATGAACCCCACATAACGGTCCTTATATAGAGTTAACAAAGCTTATCTAGAGAAATACAATGCTGAACCCAAAATAACGGTCCTTATCTTGAGTTAACACTCCTTTTCTGGAGTTAGCAAAGCTGAACCCCAAATACGGCCCTATCTGGAGATACCAAAGCGAACCCCAAATAACGACCGTTACTTGGGGGTTCAGCTTGTTAAACCCCAGATAAGGATCGTTATTTGGGGTTCAGCTTGTTATCTTGAGTTAACTGAGCGTTATTTGGAGATAAGGGGCCTTATCTTTAGATAAGGGTTCTTATCTAGAGATACGCTTGTTAACCCCAGATAAGGACCGTTATTTATGGTTCAGCTTTCTTATCTCGAGATCAAGCTTTGTTAACTTAAGATAAGGACCGTTACTTTGGGGTTCAGCTTGGTAACCCTTGATAAGGACCGTTTTTTGTGGTTCAGCTTTGTTAACCCCAGATAGGACCGTTATTCAGGGTTCAGCTTTCCCTATCTCTCTAAGATACAGCTTATGTTTAAGCTAAACTTTTCTGGAGTTAGCAAGCTGAAACCCCAAATAACGGCCCCTATCTGGAGATAACAAAGCTGAACCCCAAATAAGGACCGTTATTTGGGGTTCAGCTTTGTTAACCCCAGATAAGAACGCCGCTTATTTGGGTTTCAGATTTGTTATCTCCAGTTAACGAAGCGTTATCTACAGTTAACGGAGTGTTATTGGGAGATTAGGCTTCCTTATATAGGGATAAGAAGAAAGAGATACACTTTGTGCTTCCATAGCCTTATCTACAAATAACACTCCGTTAATGGAGATAACGCTTCGTTAACTGGAGTCACAAAGCTCGAACCCCAAAAAACGCACCTTATCTAGGTTAACAAAGCTGAACCCCCAATAACGCGCCTTATCTTAAAGTAACAAAAGCTTATCTCGAGTGCAGAGCTGAACTCCCCCAAAAACGACCCTTATCTGGGGTTAACAAAGCTTATCCCGATATAAGGTCTCTTATCTCGAGGTAAGGCACCCTTATCTCCAGATAAGAAAGCTGAACCCCAAATAACGCACCTATGGAGTTAAAAATCCTTATCTTTTTAAAAAAAAAATGGTTAGCAAAGTGAACCCTAAATAACGGTCCTTATCTGGGTTAACAAAGTGAACCCCAAATAACGGCGCTTATCTAGAGATAACAAAGCTGAAACCCAAAATAAGGTCCTTATCTTGAGTACCACTCCTTATTTTGATTAACAAGTGAACCCCAAATAAGACCGGTCATTTGGGGTTCAGCTTGTAACCCAGATACGGATGTTATTTGGGGTTCACTTTGTTATCTGAAGTAACTGAGCTTATTTGAGCTAAGGGGCCTATCCCTAGATAAGGGTTCTTATCTAGAGATAAAGCTTTGTTACCCAGTAAGAAACCGGTATTTGGGGTCAGCTTTGTTATATAAAGATAAGGACCGTTATTGGGCGTTACAGCTTGTTAACCTTGGTAAGGACCGTTATTTGGGTTCAGATGTGTTAAACCCAAGATAAGTACCGTTATTTAGGGTTCAGCATTCTTATCTCGAGATAAGAAACTTTGTTTAACTTAAGATTAAGGACCGTTATTTGGGGTTCAGCTTGTTAACCCAAGATAAAGGACGCGTTATTTGGGGTTCAGCTTTGTTATCTCCAGTTAACGAAGCGCTAACTCCAGTTAACGGTAAGTGTTATTTTGGGGATAAGGACTCCTATCTAGGGATAAGAAGAAGTGGTACACTTGTGCTTCCATAGAGTCTGCCGATATAGCAGGCATCGGCCGACGCTAGAGGACGTATTGGTACTTGGTGTGATAATCCATATCCAGCTATAAAGCTCTATACTTGGACGTTCCAACATACATGCTTTGGGCACCAGACGCATAAAACACACACTTGCATTAGTAAATAATATGAGAATCTTAGAATAGCGTCGGCCGATGTCTGTCGATATACTATAAAATAAACCCATTCCCAATTGGACGAAAAGAGAATTTTACTGCAGCCTACATTTTGGCCTATTGGAACGCCTTAAACAATTTTCGGAAACTGTTGCCCGTCCCCCCATCAATGTTGAACGAGGTATCGTCATCATGCATCAACAGGCTTGCCAATTCACCCAATACGATTGACAGGGGACTGGGGGGAGGGGCAGATTGAGGTACGACTGGGGCTTTCAAAAAATTCAATTGGGAGAGGCTTGAAGGTTCTTATCTCAATTGCCCGGATGAGCAAATGTATAAGAAAAGAGCACTTTGAGAATCTTCAAAATAATTTATCATAAGAACGTACCAGCATTGATATGTCTTGGTTGTTTATTTGTGTCAACGTCTTCCCATTTTTCTCTTCTGGATTGTAATATCCCACTCTATGAAACAGGAGCCTCTGGCATGTCGAGGATGTCCACCAAGCGCTACAAGAGTGGTTGTCTTTACAGATGACCGCGGAGTGGTTCGGCAAGTTTGTAGGAGGGCCTGTCGCTGTGGAAGGACAAATGATAATGTATGCCTCCTGAACCAAGGCCTCGCAAGAAGGAGGACCATCAAAACGTCCACGCCCTTCGACATTGATCAAGCAAGCAGGTGGTTTGATCAACGGCAGCGTATATTTTCTAGTAGCTTTTCAGCGTGTGTTAGTCTTCCTCTCGGTTCAAAATCGATCCATCTTAAAAGAGCTTCCAAGGCCTGAGTCTGACTCCACCTTAAGATCATCCAGCCTGAAGCAAGCATTATCAACCATGCTCTCAGTCAAGCAAGGAATTCTTCCATTTCTGTGATTTCCAAAAAGTTCTTGGTGCCAGCTTACAAGCCTTTTCAGCAACGTTGCCTAGTTCAAAGACCCTGGCAAGAAGCTATTGTTTACAAGACAGCTATTCACATTTAAGTTCTGATAAGAAGTCGAGCCAAGAGTCTAAGGCAGCGGGAATTCTGAGAAAAGTTGCTGCATTAAGTATTCGTTCAACATTTTCAGAGGTGACAACGAGATGGATGTATACATTGATTCTAACAAAACATCCTCATCGTTTCAATCATGCTTTCAAAGTGTACATAAACTGCTCTTCATCTTGGTTTTCTTCTTCTCTTGTAAAACAATTATTAGAAATACTCACTTGAGGCAGCTAAAATAAGCTTATGTGCTCCAAGTCTATGAGGACCGATGGCCAGACTACGTCGTACAACTGCTTCTTTCGCCATATTCTTGACATTGAAGTCAACCCAACAGGCAGCGACTTGTGGGTTGGTGCTCTTTGCAAGGGGAAGACAAATTATGGTGAGATGTTCAATTATGGTACTCAGACAAGACCCTTTGCGTGGTAATTTTGGGCAGAATTGGGCTGGGTAAAATCAAACCAATTTTTACGTTCATCTGATTTTGATAGCGACCTTCTGCTGAAGCCAAATGGAGTAGAGTTGTCAAATGAAGTCCTACAACTGCTCGCAGTTGACGTGGAAGAAGGTCTACTTCGTGTTGGGGTAAACCTACGCTGCGCAGATTTCGTCCGGGGACGTTGTGGCGGTTTTGGTTTTTGCTGAACTTTCCTAGTTGTCAGACTTGGTACACTGGAAATGTTGTTTTGTGGAAACCGCGGAGATGAAAGTTTCTTCTTGAATTGTGGCTGCGAATGCTTACTCGAATCAGACGGTGAATGCCTCTGAGGGCTGGTAGTACTATTAACGATGTCCCGTTTCGACATTATTTGTGACCGCAAAGATTTGTCTATCCTCGTAGAAATTGACCATCGTGTGTTACTTTTGTTAGGTCTTATCATATTTGACCTCCGAGATTTGTCTTCCACCGATAAAATTGACCGTTCTGTGTTAGATCTAGATGTCTGTTGGCTACGATGGCCACTGGAAAACACACCTGGTCTGTTCAAATTCATTGTGTTTGGTTTCTAATTTGAATACAAAATATAGGCCTAACATACAAGCACAAGTGACGTTTTGTTGTATTGATAGCTGTGTTGTCATAGCGGGCAGTCAATGTCGCGTGCGTGCGTGCGTGCGTGCGTGACGTGTGAAGCGCAGATACCACAGACTTCAATATAACACAAGACGGCGAACGCCAGCGCAAAAGCCGTAACCATCTTTTGCCGCAGATACCCAAGTCTATGTGCAGATAGATACCCAGCCTTACCACCATAGAGGACTGCCAAATCGTATACCACACATTTTTCAATGGGAATGAATTTGGCCATGAAGACGAGGTTAGAACGAGTTTGGGGTTTATTCTGCATTGAAATGCGTGGTACACGATTTGGTACTCCACAACTCTCTTACCTCGCAACCTAGTTGACGCGCGAGTTTGCCCGGCACGACCATAGATGGCCATGACTCATACCACCATTTTAAGTTATAGTTCAGTCGTGAGCTCGTAGTGTAATCGTACATGATTATTCTACATGCATTTTCCAGATTTAGAGGTTATATATAGTTTCAATAAGGGGTAGAGGAAAAATTGATCTGCCTCTTGGAACGTGTGCTTTGTGTGCTGTTGTATCGGTCATATCTTTGCCCTGATACCTAGAGCAATGAAATTTGCAGGAGATAATTTTAAAACGTGGTCATTTATATCACGTTTAATTAAATATTTTCTTTTAAACAAGTTGGTTCTCGACCACAAGTCTCGCCTGCCTTCGCGTATATCTATAAGACAAGAAGCAATAGGCCTATACTAGTCTAGAGTTCTTCTTATCGTGTCCAAACAATGGTTCTCAAATATGATCTAGCCAGCGATGGGTGCCTGACTGCTTCACTGAATTCTGCAAGGTCCTTGTCTGTGCATTGTTGCTCCAACATCAGTCGGCAGACCAAGAGCTACCAAGAGATGTTCCATTGCCTGTGGTACTGTTCTACACCCAAAGGTAATGTCCTGAACTGCCTCAAGGTAGTCCACTTCTGCAAGAAAACTTTAGATCGACCTATTCCAGTTTTCAATCTGTTGAGACATCGCCATTTAGCCCACGAGGAGTCAGTTCCAGGTGGATGATGCTTACAATTTCAATACCAATAGATGTTACTTGGTTGATGTCAAGTCTTTCTTTCCACAAGGAGACTCTCTGACTCTCTTAAAGTCCTTAGAGTCTGTTTCAAGGGGTTGGACTTTGCTTAAGAAACTCTCTCTGAATTTAAGGCGGTTTGCAGCAGGTCTCTGCCCGGACATATGGTGCTTCACATTTGATACCTGGCAGCCACGCCCTGGGGCTCGTTCGTTCGTGCGTGCAAGTCCAAAATCACAGTGGAAGATCCGTCTTTAACCAGCTGATAGTTTCATCATCCAGGTTGATCAGGTCTGGAATTCCTCTTGGGGACTTGTAGACCTCACAGTCATCTATGATGTGGCTAATGGTTTGTGGCTCTCCACAGTTTGGTGAAAGTTCTGCTCCGATCTTGTGAAGGAAGTTCTTTGTACGACCAACGCCAGTTCTGAGTCTGTTGAGGTTGACCCATGCTTTCCTATCAAGGTCACAGCCTATGGGCTTGCTAGATGGGCTATCCACAAACTGCTTTAGGTTCAAAGTAGAGGATGACCATTGCTCATACCATCTGTCATTGATCCAGGATGATCGATAGGGATTGGATTGGGTAGCAAAGTGATTCCGTGGAATTCTCTGATCCTCAAAGGGTGTTGGTGGGGGATTAGGCTACCAGGTTCATCACATTTCTTGGCGAGCTTGATCGTCTGAAGGTTTCTCCTAAGGTTTGCAGGAGCTATGCCAGACAGAATTGGAAGATATTCTACAGGCGTTGCCAAAAGGCAACCACTAACAAGTCTCATTGCATCATTCAGAACGACATCAATCTTGTGTGAATGTACACTGTGACTAAAACTGGTGCAGCGTATTCAGCAGTGGAGTATGCCAAGGCAACAGTTGATGTATGTAAAGTGTCAAAAGATGCACCCCATCCAGTTCCTGCGAGCCTTCTGAGGAGGTTGACACGAGACTGCGTCTTGGCAGCGACTGCCTTGGTGTGTTGATTGAAAGGATGCGGTCCATTGTGACGCCAAGGTACTTCGGTGTTGGGTCATGTGACAGTTTTTCTCCATCTAGAGTGATGTTAAGTTCTCTTTTTTGCGCATCGATTTGCAAGGTGGAAAACAGAGCTGACGGTCTTGGGTTTGCTGAGTTTCAAGTGCCATCGGTGGAAGAATTGGCTTACAGTGATTAGGTCTTTCTGCAACACTGTTTCTAAGGTCTCAAAGGAATCAGCAGCTATTCCAAGTGCCGTGTCGTCTGCGTAGGAGTACTGCGAACAATCTCCCTTTGGCATATCTGAGACGTAGATGTTAAAGAGACTGGGTGCCAGGACAGAATCTTGTGGGACACCATTCCGAAGTTTGCGCTTTCTACTGCGTTGCCCATTTGATGTCTCCAGGAGCTGCATGCCCGCTACACCACGACGGGCGTCTGGCGGAGCAATTTCCACCAGGATGCTTAAGTTCTCGTCCGGAGTTGGGTAAGACATCCCGCGACAAGCCGGTAAGTGGCATTCAACCCTGGACCAAGCTTCTGGCATGGATTGATCTCTCCCATACATGGCAGGCACACTCCGCACATGAGCAGCACAGGGCGAGTTCCGTCGACCTTGCAAGGGGTATGTGGGCGAGCACCCCATCTTGTTCCAGTGAGTTTGTTCAAGATGTTATTGAACACACACCCACATACATACAAGACGTTTACCCTGCTTTCGCAATAACTCGTCAATTAACTCCAACCACAACTCACCATAATAACTCGTTGATGTACTCCACTATAACTCACAAACTCAACATAACTCTAAAAAAATAACTTGTTGAACTCCAATCATAAATCACCAGAAAATAACTCACCCGCTGGTGCAAACAGGCATAACATTGACCCAGAAGGTTGAAGAATGGCATATGGAGGAATGGTCCTTTAATTTTTAAATGATGGAACAGCCCTTTAATTAGTAAATAAATGAAGGGAATGATTAATTGGTAAACGACAAATTGGCCATTTAAAAGATAAATGAATGGCCATTTAAAATATAAACGGCCCTTCAATTGTTAAATTAAGGAATGGTCCTTTAATTGGTAAAAGGTAAATAGTGAAATGGCACTTTAATCAGTAAATGAAGAGCCCTTTAATTTGTGTATGAATAGCCCTTAAATTCGTAAATGAATAACCTTTTCAATGGTATAAATGAGGGAATGGACATTTATTGATAATGAAAAAATAGATATTTATTGATAACCCGAATAGTCCTTTAATTGGTAAATGCAGAAATAGCCCTTTTGTAAATGATGGAACTGTCCTTTAAAACTGGGAAATGAATGGCCCATAAATTGATAAATGAAGGAATGGCCCTTTAATTTGTAAATGATGGAATAGCCCTTTAATTTGTAATGATAGAATGGTCCTTTAATTGGTAAATAAGGAATGTCCCTTTAATTGGTAAATTATTGAATAGCTCTTTAAATCGTAAATGATAGAATAGCCCTTCAATTGGTTAAAGCAGGAATAGCCAATTTGTAAATTGTCCCGTTTAAATTGTTAAATAGATGAAGGTAATTTAAAAGGTAAATGAAGGAATGGCCTTTTAATTGGTAAATGGTCATTTAAAAATGTGAATGAAAGAATGGGACTTTAAATTAAGGAATGGCCTTTTAATGGGTAAATTAAGGAATAACCCTTTAATTGGTAAATAAGGAATGTCCCTTTAATTGGTAAATGGAGGAATGGTCCTTAAATTGGTAAATTGAGGAATGCCATTTAATTAGTAAATAATGGAATTGTCCTTTAAAAGGTGAATGATGGAATGGCCAATTGGTAAATGATGGAATGACCCATGAATTGGTAAATGGAAGAATGACCCTTAAATTAATAAATTGAGGAATGCCCCTTTAATTGGTAAATGGAGGAATGTCCCTTTAATTGGTAAATGGAGGAATGGCCCTTTAATTGGTAAATGGAGGAATGGTCCTTTAATTGGTAAATGGAGGAATGGCCCTTTAATTGGTAAAAGGTAAATAGTGAAATGGCACTTTAATTGGTAGGTGAATAGCCGGCCCTTTAATTTGTAATGATGAAATTACCCTTTAATTGGTTAATGCAGGAATAGCCTTTACTTTGTAAAGGATGGATAGCCTTATGGTTACTACAGGATGGCCCTTAATTGGTAACTGGAGGAATGGCCCTTTCCTTAATTGTTAATGCATGAATAGCCTTTTAATTTGTAAATGGAAAAAACCCTTTAATGGTTAATGCAGGAATGCCCTCTAATTGTAAATGATGGAATTACCCGTTAATTGGTTAATGCAGGAAAAACCCTTTGTCCATGATGGAATGGCCCTTAAATGGTAAATGAAGGAATGGCCCTTTAATGATGAATGGCCTTTTAGTGGGTATATTAAGGAATGGCCCTTTAATTGGCCAGCTGAGAAATGGCACTCCTTTAAGTATACATCAAATTGTAAATGACTGGAATGGTATTTGACCTCCACCAAAACAAATCCAACACAATAAACCGCAAAAAAAAAACTCGACACCTCTAAACAGCATTAAGAAGATAGACGGAAACTCCAAAATCAGATATTGGCAGTGCATTTGGTGAAAAAAAAAAATCAAAGAATGCCCCTTCACCAATTTGTCCACTGCACCAACACCAAGATGCACAATGATAGGCAAAGGAATTTTGCATATCCGACTTACCATTTCAGAGATACAATTGCCAATTTGCAGCAAAGAATTGCCCCTTGAAATTGGCCCACATGTCCTTTAAAGGAAATATATCAAGATTTTTGTTCAAGCTCCGTTTGACTTACATCATAAAATATATGTACATAAAACACGAATTCCCGAAAAAACTAATCATGATGTAAAAATTAAACAACTGAGGCATTTTAATTTTTGCTTTTTTGACATACGAAGAAACGGGCGGATTTTCGCCCACGGCTTCATTGATCAAAACGAGCCCAATTTTGCTTCTCCTCGTGACGTCAAAGTGCTGACCAAAACATTGTGTTGACTCGAATTGTTATTGCTGCTGACACTGTAATTATTGATGGATTATGAAACTATAAAAAATTTGAAAAATAAAGTTTACAGAATGACATATTTTGTTTCATTTCGTTGATGTTTAATTATTATTGGAGTCGGCAACACTGCGATATGATGGTTACAACGACGTATATTATGGATGGTCATCACTTGGACGTCGCCATTCTGCTGCGATGGATGGATTTGTCGGAATAGTTTTCGAGTAAGCTATTGGCGGAAAGGAAAATTAAAAGGGCAAAATATCAAAAAATGTGGGACAATTTTCCAACTTCTTATTTTGATTATTATGTAATCTATTTTTGGTACTGAAGCTTTCCATCCATACCAAATTTTCCAAATATTCGAAATCATGACCCATATTTCCGTTAACACAAAAAAAATAAAGTATGGCATAGTAGTATTTCGTGTTACCCACTGACAGACAAGTACCAGAAAAGTGATTACTCAAAGGTCAACATCATTGCCTCAATGAGGCTTGACCTTGTTCCCCCTTACTTCGGTAAGTAGCATTTAAGACACTCAAAACTTTCCTTATTTTTATCCTTTGAGGCTATTTAATTTGCACATTTTTGTCCAAATCGGAGTAATTTTTAAACTTTTGAACCCTGTACAACTGGAAAATGATCCTTTTTTGATTTTTGCTGTTTTTAGCCTATAACTCCAAAACTTTATGCCGCAGATTAGTACAAGCATACTTTTTGAAATCCTTATAATTAAACTATTAACTTGGTATATTTTCAAACATGATTGGGTCAATTTCCAAAAATTTGACCCTGTATTGACCGTTGACTCCCCGAAAAAAACCCAATTTCCCCACCCCCTCGATTACCTCACTTTTTTTTGGTACATGTTGACACCCCGATACCTAAACCCACCCCAAAATCAGTTGAAATTCAGCTTATTTAACATTTTTCACATATGACAACTTACTTTAGGGATACTAGATATAGTCTGCTCTTGCTCAAATATGGATTTAGTGGTTATAATTTAGAGAATAAAGGTATGATTTTGGGAACCGGTACTCTCTTTACGACGAATTGAAACCAAGGCGATACCATTATTTTAAGTGGAAGAACGAGGTTCCACGCAAAAATAATGGTATCGCCTTGTGGTCAATTCGTCGTAAAGAAGTACCGGTTCCCAAAATTATACCTTTATTTCTCATTCTTAAACAGCTTTATCAGGTCATCTTTAACCCAATTTCACGATACTTTACGGTTTAAATACAACAAAAAAAGGACTGCCACCACCCAGTGACAACAATCGAACAACCCGTTGAACGCAACGATCATACGCAACGAGACGCAACGTTGGCAGGCGCGCACGAACGCAGCAAAAAGCGCAGTATGATGCGAGCGCTTCAAAACTAAACATAACGTCAATAAGCACGGTCGTATACTAATAACTGGGTATAGCGGGCTAGAAGTGATCAACGCCGGAGCATCAGACAATGAAATTGCTTACATTTTCACAGATGTTTTAAGAATGGTTTATAAAAGATAAATCTTAAGGTTTTCAACATGAGACACACAGTTTATTGACTGCAACATTTGTCCAACAAAAACGTAAAAATATGGGTTTTCAGGTTGGTAGTAATTAGTACTGATTCTTCACTGAAATAACTGCGGTGTAACGTGATGGCATTATACCATCATTCAATCGAAAACATTGACGTTATCATAATGCTTGGAATGCTAAAATAGTTGACAGTTCTGTCAACCTTGTAATGTGAAGGAATTTGATAAGATTCGTATGTGAAAATAATGCATATTTCAAAAGTATGTTTGTAGATACAAGACTAATAAATTCAAATGTTTGTAGATAGCCCAATCTTTATCAATCAGTAGATATGAATGTAATTTGATAATTGGATGACAGCCAGGCAATATAATAAAATACACATCTCAGTAATTTTCTAATATTTCAAAACAATTCTAAAATGTGGATTTGCAAAATTTCTATGCAAAACCAGAAAAATGCCCTTTCCACTTTGCATACTTTTGGCAAGATTTTGAAAGCAAGTCACCAGTTTGTTGCCTTTGAATTTCCATACACATTGTTATTGATAGGAAAGCGATGTGTTCATATTAGCGTATCCACAAGTCATTTCTAATTTTGTATACAGGTGCGGATCCAGGGAGGGGGCGGAGGGGGCACGCGCCTCCCGGTAATTCTGCAAATTCTTGCAAAATCAGCCCATTTTAGCTCATTTTGGACAAGTTACAGCCTTTCAGCCCCCCGGTAATTTTGACGTTTTTCAAATCCTGGATCCGCCCCTGGTATAGGAGAAATATGAAATTCAGCCTATGTTTTATGTTGTAAGCAAATCAAAATCACCTTTTTTCTCTCTTTTAAGACATTTCTGTAGCCAAATACAAGGTAAGAAATCTATTTAGTGTCTAATCTATATGAAATTACTATTATGACAATATTAGGGGCCTCAAAATCTCTCGTTGCACCTTTAAATGTAAAAGTAAAGTAGTAAAGTCCTTCCCGTACCAAATGGCGCAAAAGGAGGCACCTATCTCCTTTTCCATAACCCTAGGCCACACGTCTGCCAAGTACAGTGAAAGCTACAGTTGGGGGGTTAGTCTTCTGGTAGCTCCGCATGTTTACTTCCCTACTCCAGCCTTTAAATGTACATCATATTTAAAATACCTTTATGATCTTAAATTTACTCTTTAAATGTAAAAGATTGAATTTCACTCTTCAAGAGTGACCACAGGCCTCAACTCGAAAAGAGTGAAATTTGCAATCTTTAAAAAAGAAATAGCAATTAAAGGGGTGGTGGCCAGATTAAGCCATAAGTTTTTCAGCTTGATAGAAGTGGCCTTCACCCCAAAAGCCATCTGTAAAGTTTTGCGAGATATTTCACCCGTTTTAGTGTGAGAGCTAAAAACGTAATTTTTGCAATCCCCATAGAGTAAGCTGGCAAAATTAATATGGTCTCGACCAAAAAGGGGCACATTTTTGCTCGTAGCATCCAAACCAAACACCATTTAGCCCTAAGATTTCACAGGGTAAATGAGAAAAATAGTAGCTTTCTTCTGATACCAAACTTTAGACCACTTCCGGTAAAATCTGGGGTCCCTGGGGACGAGGCTATTAGCGATCGGGCCATGGACCTTTAAACATACTTTTCAATTCCATGCTGAAAAATGTTATTTTAGTACAGATTCTATCATTTTGTAAATTATCAAGTGTAAATTTGAAACAAAATTATTTCTAAAAAGTTGCAAAAGTTAACTTCTTTTGGAGCCTTGTAGTCCCTCTTTCAGACTGAAATCACTCTTTTGCATTCAGAGGCAACTTCATTAGAATTTACTCATCAAATATGCAGTAAAAAGCTCAGCTAAGCAGAACAAGACAAAACAAGAGAATGACTTATTCTGTCGTAGCAGTTGTTTGAATCTTGGTAGCACACACTCCCTGCGACTGGTGTGAAACTTTAATTATGGACCATCTATGGAGTGCTGGAAGTTTTCTTGTATTTAATCCATTTTTGATCTGATCTCAAGATATTTTCTTGAGATACAGCAGCAGGATATAATTTTTGATGATATTATGTAAAAAGAAATCATTTCAGTGAGTAATTTTGCTGCAAGGCATGATTTTGTTGACTTCATTGTTCACTCCAAAGTTAATCTTTCACTCGAGGAGTAACTTGGAAGAAACGTAATTAACCAATCAGGCAGCAGTATTCCAATTTGTGACATCACACTGACCAACAGAATAATTCAAATTACTGAATCAAGATCCGCTCACTGATGAAATAAGGTGGACAGTTAATATCACTATTTTTTTCTCTCAAATTTATAATCAGTAAAGAATCGGCAAGATTAAACCATCAGCAAAAGAATTTTTACTTTCATGAAGCACATTGCACACGTAGCCTTTTTATGTTGCTATATGGCAAATTATATAATCCACATACATGACCTCTGTGTTTGAATTGTTGCTAGGTGACAAATAATGTTTAAACCTGCTGTTTTAAAACAAACCAGCCTCATAATATTACATGTAGGCCTATCACTGATAGCAGAGTAAAGTTCAAGCTTAAAGCAATGGCCGGCGAGTTGCAGAGAAATAAAACAAAATGCTCTCTGATTGGCTCCATATGTGGATAGAAAATAACAAATTTCATTAAAACATTTATACAGGTAATGATAATCAATGATAAATGAACATTTTATCAACTTAAAGGTGCAACAAGAGATTCCACAGGTGCCCTAAAAATGGAAAGCCCTGATTTTTGCAATGATGGAAAGCTTTCCATCAGAAATATCTCTCTGTGAAGGAGTAAGCAATAATGGGTAACAAATGCATTTTCTTAAATGTAATAGAACAGAAATAAAGGGTTTGCAGTATCATCTATGAGCTCATAATGTATCCTCGGCCAGAAAAACTTAAAAATAATGGGCTCGGCTGCACCTCGCCCATTAATTATTTACTTTTTCAATCTCGGACACATTCGCCTATAAATGATACTGCATCGCCCTTTATTTCGGTGTATAAGCAAATCAAAATCACCTTTTGTTTTTACTTTTAAAGCAAATACAAGGTAAGAAATCTACCAAGCGTCTATGAAATCACTTCATACTACTCAATATATGGATGCCTCAAAATCATCCCTCATTGCGCCTTTAAGATCCCCCCACCCATATTTAATCAATTTCAGGTTCATTAAAAGGAAAAGACAACCATATCAAAATCTCAACTTCTAGAAAAAACAAGGTGAACTCGTATTTACGCGATGCGTAAAATATGTCCCCGCCGACTGTCGCGATCACTAAGAAGTGACAAATTGAACTACTGGAGTGAACAGGATTAGTAAGTGCAGTGGAAGTATGAATGCGAGTGAAATATGAGTGCAAGTAGCTTGATGATAAGCAATAAAGAGCGTAGATGATGCAAGAAGCAGAACAAGGTATCATTGAGCCTAAAAAAGTAAAAGTTTGTCAGAGAAACATGTGACAACTAAGTGGTTTGCATGGTAAAATGACTCAAGAAATCTTAAAATTCATCATGCAAAAATCCCTCAAAATTCAATAAATTTAGTAAAAATATGATTAATTTATTATTCAATTTGGCAACACTATTTTTGAAAAAATCATGTGATCAAATTTTAAATTTGGGACCCATACGAGGTCTGGAAAGGGGTGAAACACCAAATTTTACGTATTTTCACATTTTCCAAGAAATGTAAACAGGCTGGCAACCCAAAAGACTGACCCACATGCAACAACCAGGTACTAAATACTTTGCCCCCCACCTAGCAATTACGCTGATTTTTGCATATTAATTAGCTCATTTGCATATTTAATTTGCCCCCGAAATTCGCCTCTCTAAAAATTAATCAGGTCGCAAACTACTTCGCCTGCTTCCTTCCACCAAGTTACATCATTATATGCCTTACGGAACTCCAGAAATCTTGTACACAAGCCATGCGGGAAAATTGTCATAAATTATGCAAATTAGATACTGAATTGGCATATTTTACACCCAAAATCTAATCAGGTTGAGAACTCATCAACCCGCTTCTTTCCACCAAGTTACATCATCGTAGCCCTTACTGAACTCCATATAAATCGTACACAATATGGCCAAATGTTGACATTTTCTGTGCAATATTGACCTTTTTCAATTGACCTTTTTTCCCCTACCCCCTGACAGACCCAGGGGAGGACCCTGGGGGAATGAATTACATGGTTAGTAGGGGGTTTCTCCTCCTACCATATACCAAAGTTTGGCTACTCTAGCTCATCCAGAAAAAAAGATATGCCCAAATGTTCCAGGGTTAACTTTAATCACGGACATACGGAGGGACATGCATAAGGACGGACAGACGGAGGACCTGCCATACGGAAACGGACATACGGACGGATCCCCTTTTTATTATCCCCCCCCGAACTTCATTCGCCTGGGACAATTAGGGTGTGTAATGACTAATAGGCCCAACGTAAAGATACTACCAAGTAACACATTTCACAATGCATATTTAAAGACTGCCTCAGAATTTGAAATATAGTTTGTTGTGTAGTAATTAAAAATAGTCATCTAGAACTCAGATAGTCACCTATAAAAGCTTAATTTCCAGTTAGAGAATAATCATATTTTTTCGTTTTCATTGCGTAAAAATCATGCCACAGTAATCACAGGTTCCATAGGATCCATGTTTACAAAATTACAACAAAGTTTTTAATTTCTAAATGCAGGACTTCGATTCGAGCTAGTTTATTTCACCACCGTGATTAGTATATGGACAACCTTATGTATAATATGCACAACCAACGATTTGTTTGAAATTGGAGTGCACTCCTCATCGGAAATCTCTGAGTCAGCCTTTAACGGAAGCTGATCGCCATAGATCACATTAAAGGCTGATTCAGAGATTTTTGAATCTAATTATTTTGATTAAAACAGCGAACTCGTATTTACGCGATGCGTACAAATATGTTCCCCCGCCGCATGTTGTGATCACTAACATGCGATAAAGCAACCTACAAACACCCCACCGCCCCCACCCCCCCCTCTCCCCAACACCCCACAAAAACCACCACCCTCCCCCACACCTGCAACAAACCCCACCCCCCCCACACCCCACAAACCCCACCCCCTCCCCCCCACCACCCTGCAACAACCCATCTCCTCTCCCTCCCACCACCCTGCAACACCAACCCCCTGCAACCCCCATCCCCCTCCCCACACCCCCCCACCCCACCCCCTCCCCCAACACCTTCAACACCCCACCCCCTCCTACAACACCCTGCACCACTCCCCCCCCCTCACCACCCCAGCCCCCCCCCCCCTCACACCCTCTCCCCTCCACCCCCCTCCCTACACCCTACCCCCCTCTAACACCCTTCCCGTCCCCCCTCACCCCCTCCAACAACCCCTGCCACACTAATATAGACCTCCCACCACCCCCCGTCCCCTCTCTGATCGTCCCACCCCTCCCCACCCCCCTTCAAACCCCTCCCCCACACATTCCCCACCCTACCCCGCTCCCCAACCAACCCCTTGCAACCAGCACACCACCCCACCTCCCTCCCCCCTTCCCCCCACGACCACCATCCCTTCCACAACCCCTCCCCAACCCCGCAACACCCCACCCCCTCCCCCTATTCCACAGTAGTCTCGTGTAGCGAAGGAATTTTGCCTTCCAAGTACTGTTTCCGATATAGCAATATACATATTTAATTAGCTCATTTGCATACCGAACCGCATATGCCCACTCCCCTCCCCAACACCCCACCCCTACCCCCTCCCAACACCCCCTCCCCACACCATCCTACCCTCCCCAACCCTCCACAACAACACCACAACCCCCCTCCCAACCCCCTCAATACCCCACCCCCTCCCCACACCACCCGCAATAAACCCCACCCCCGTCCCCAACCACCCGCAATACCACACCCCTCCCCACACCCCACCCCCCCTCCTCAACACCCCACCCACCCGCACTCCCTCCCCTATTCATAGTATATCCTCATGTTCTAAGGAATTTCTATCCGACGGACCGTTTCAGAGATACAATAATTATGCATATTTTAATTAGCTCATATTGCATACCTATCCGCAGATATCACATAATACTTTTCAATTGCAAAAAGATGTGCCCCATGATAGCTTTAATGCAGCGTCAGGAATTTTGAGTCATCCGATGTAACATTGGAAAATATAGCATTATGCTGATTTTTGCATATTATTCTCATTTGCATACTCAATTTGCCCGAACTACACCCCCCAAAATCTAATCGGGCCGAGAACTCTTCAGCCCGCTCCTCTTCCACCAAGTTACTCATTATATGCCTTACGGACTCCTCCAGAACTTGTAACCGGCCTTTGCAGTATATTTTTTTCCAACATTATTCAAATTAATACTAATTAGCATATTGTACCCCCAAGCTAATCAGGTCCAGAACTCATCAACCCATCAACCCGCTTCTTTCCACAAAGTTACATCATTGTCGCCCTTACAGAAATCCAGATAAAATTCGTATACAAAAGGGGTAACATTTTTATCACGGAGGACCGAACAGACGAACGGACGCTGCTCCTTTTCTAGTCCCCGTCCGAATCGTTCGGCGGGGACAATTAAAAATAGTATCTAGAACTAACGATAGTCACCTAAAATATTCATCCAAAGTGAGAGATTGAATCGGATTTTCCGTTTTCAGCAGTAAACATTTATGACACAGTATAACAGTGCCCAAGGATACTGTGTATAAAAAAAAAAAATTCCGGCTCCGGAAATTTATAACAAAGTTGTGATTTTCTATATGAAGGACTTCGATTGAGCCTTAGTTATTTCCTACGATGATTAGTATAATGGACACGATTATGTACAGCAACAAAACATGATTTGTTTGGAAATTGGTGCACCCTCATCGAGAAATCTCTGGGTCAGCCTAACCATATTCAGGTAGTCTTCAGCAAAAGTTATGGTGATATACATAGTCGAGCTGATTACTGGGCTTTGGAAACGGTCTGACCCGGTGATTGTGGAAATGAGAAACCCATCTTGATCCCAAAAATCGTATTGACCAGGGAAGGCAGTTTTTTATAGAAAGGTTAAAATAATAAAACTAGATTCGCGGTTCTCGGCTTTCGAGCTCGCTATAATTCAAAGAATATAAGCTGTGGACCGCACGTTTGACCTTTGACCCCTGGCACATGACATTTGACCTACATCAACATATAAGGGATGCAGGTGCACCTATAACACAAGTGGGTCCAATTGAAATTTAAAAGTTTTCAATTTAGGTAATTTACATTTGTAGCCCAATTCTCAAAGGACCTCACATGACCTTTGACCTTTTCAACATGCCCTTTGACTCATCAACATATGAGGCATCCCATTGTGCACCTATGACAGAAGTTTGGTTCCAATTGAAGTTCAACTTTTCAATTGAGGTCAATTTACAAAAAAAACTTAACAATTTAGTGACACACAAAATCCACAACCACACACACACACACACACACACATACATCCACCCTTACACTGCACAATGGATTGATACGTTGTCCTGCCAGCTAAGCTGGCGGCCTACAAAAAAAAGAAAGGTTTGCCTTCACAAATGCTATTAAACACAAGAAACGGTTTTCAAAATGAACATAACACAACATTTATGTACAAAGTCGACATACATGATCAGCACACCACATGTAAGTTCTCTTAGATACACTTTACACCATGCATTACAAACTCAAAAATTCATTATTGGTAACAGTTGTAATATAAACATGGTATATTTCCTGAGAAATCATCCAACTGATACATCTGTAGTAAGTAATCCCCATTTTAAGCAGATTTTTTGGCCAAAAAAGTATTTGCCATATGCCAAACTAAAAAACAGAATTTTCCAAGCCAATTCTTTGCTACATTATTTCATTCATACAAAACTTCAGCCTTTGCTATGAATGCCTCGTGATAACTTCCCTGTTTATTTGATGTAATGATGTTGGACATGGACAATCCTGATATTATTAAAAACAAGGAAGATACAATATTGTGACAATTATCTAGGTTATCTTGGTGGCTTAAACTTCCCACATATTTATTAGATTGACATCAATACTCCTAATTAGAGAGCAAAATTCTTTTGAGTATAAGTGTCATTTAGGAAGAATTGGAATGTAATCCAATTAATAATATAAGAAATTATTAGAAACTTGTGATTTCTCTAATTCCCAGATGAAATGGATTTATTTAGATAGTCAGATGGGCATACTACTTACTACATTGCACATACTCAAGCTGGAATTAGAACAGATGTCCCGGGCATAGTTTATGAACTATGCCCGCTCTGCCCAGGGCATAGCTCATTTTTGGTTCAATTCTTGAAGCTAGTTGAATTAATGCCTACACTTTTAACCAATCAGATGACAGGGATCTATATATGAGGTATATAATGAAAACTATTCCCCTGAAGTGATCTTGGGATCCTATTATATTCCCAAAGCGAAGCTGAGGGGGAAAAAAAGTAGGGTCCCAAGATCACTTAGGTGCATAAGTTCTAATGTTACAAAATGAATCCGTCTTTTATTGATAAACATTGTTGGGAATTGGGTTTATTACCTCAAACATGATATTCTGTGACCCAATTAAAAATTAAAACAAAATAATCCAAGGGAAAAAAATTAAGTAAAATGAAAATTTATCATATTAAGTAGTGCATTTGAACCAAAATAACATACTTTTATGTTGAAACTGTCTCTCAAAGCAATCTACATGAATATATATTAAACCCAGAGGGGAGTGCCAATGAATATCACAAAAATCAAATATGTTGCAAAACAAATGAAGTGTTCACAGGATGTAGGCACATCCTGTTGGTTCCATAAGTGGCAGAAGCAGGGGTGGGCATTTCGAAAGAAATGCCGTCATCATTCTTAAAATAGTATTGAAAAGCCATAAGAGAGAATCTATTAGATCATGTTTTTAAAGGAATCATTTGTGATTCTAGTACCTTATGTTTAGTTTGTAGTTCACCAGATATCCTTGAGAAAAGTTTGTTTAAAGGGCCTGATTTAAGTCTATAAATTTTTCATCTTGACAGAATGACTTTTACCCCAAAACCCCATCTTTAGAGTTTCTCGCCAATATTTCCACCCGTTTTGAAGTGAGGGCTAAAAACGTGATTTTTTAATCCCCATGGCATAGAGTACTGTGTAAATATTGGTAAACCAAAATGGTGCACATTTTTGCTCAAAACATCCACACCAAACATCCTTTAGCCCTAAGATTTCACAGGGTAAATGAGAAAATAGTAGCTTTCTTCTGATACCAAAATTTTGACCACTTCCGGTAAAATCTGGGGTCCTGGGGATAAGGCTATAAGCAATCGGACCATGGACCTTTAAAAAAATTTCAGTTGATTCAGATGTTACGTTTGATGTTATAATTGACAGTATTTGTGTCCCATTTGCAAACCGTGCTGTCAATTTCCTGTCTATAATACAGACTAAATGTTTGTAAATGTGGCCTATCTGTGTGCCTTTTATTTATTTATTTTTATTTCTTTCTGTCTTATTTATCCCTGGGTAGATCATTCCATTGTAGACACTGCTTTCCAATGATGCCCAGGGATCCAGGACGAATTGGAACAGCCAGGGGTTTTCCACCCTACTCTATCAACTGACTGCGATTTCATATACATGCGTGATTCTCCATGTATATGACCGCGGCTTAACGTCCCCTCTCGAAGGACGTGGTTTTTCATGGTTTGTTTGCCCACTCCCAAATTAACCACGAGGAGAGCGGAATTCCAGTTTTTAATCAAACTTCTTACCAATCAAATCCAGAATTTAGTACCCAATTAAATCCCAGCAGTGGCCCCGTGGGGCTCGAACCGGACCTCGTGCAACCAAAGGCTAATACCCGAACCAGTGCGCCACGCTCTCCCCAATATAATACACACGCCTGTATTTCAATTGGATATTGATGTTTATTCTATCCTTGGCAGCATCTAATGTCCCAGTATTGCACACCTATCATACCAAGTCTATACTACCTTGGTCGTGTACTTGCTGTGTTCAAATCCAGACCTGGTCTTTAGCTTCCTGATACGGCCTGTTGCCCAAAAAACAAAAACAATTCCTTGTGATCTTCACAGGAATAAGTATTTAAATGTCAAGACTATCTATAGACTTTTTCACCAGATATGGCCAAGACTGCTTATTTTTGGCATCTCTTTTAAATGGTTACCCCAGGGACGAATGATATAGGGAATGGACTTTACTCGGCAAATTGTTGACACCCCCAGGCACTGCCATTGACGATTTCGTTGATACTGATGAAATTCCCACGGCGTCCCATGCACAGAATGATTGAAATTTACAGCTTGAGACGTTCTGCCATCTCCATTTGTCACCGGCTTAGCAGAACTGCTTTGCTGTCAAGCCTTAAATTCAGCGGACAGGACCAGGGGAATTTATTTTTGAAAATTGGCCCCTGGTCCACGGGGTTTTTAACCAGGAACCAGGCGCAATTTCTAATGAACCAGGGCATTTTCCAAAACATGTAAATGATTAATGGAAACCCCTGTGTCAGGCTTAGTGACATGGGTTAATGATGTTGTCTATGTGACAAACAATATTAACGACCCATAGACCTATCAAATCAATCAATTACCTCACCTTCCACACATGCTCAGTAGTTTCAGTTTTTATTCACTTTATCCAATTGCGTACCATTTTTTTTCAAAACAATGCATCGCATCGCTACGATCGAGTGTATCATTCAGCCTAACCATATTTCGTTGTTAAAACGAGGTCTTATCTGATTGCTCGCCGATGTTCAAAAAACAATTGTTTGACCATCGGAACACCCATATGAAGTCAGGCAGTGTTGTTGCCTATATAATCCCTTTCCTGTTAAAAACTATGATATAATTTGCGGAGCCGAATAGATTGGTTCAATGTGCTCCCAGTGCCCAGAGCGGTAGCTTGCTGTTGATGTTGGTGCCGAATTGCTATGAACCCGGCTATGACTGATTGTGGTGTTGCGTTGGGTTGGGATTGAAATCAATACGACAAAGGGGAAGTTTTTTCTTTGCAATATTTATTATGAAACAATGTTAAAAATAAATGATAACTGTGTTTACCTAACAGTTTACAACAATAGATTGCACCATGATATTCACATGAAGTTTTGTCGCTGTGCATAAGACGTGCGTACGCAGCCTTATTTTGTTCCAGCGACCAGCGACGGCGCTTTTTACCAGTTAAATATTTGCGCCTGGGTTCTAGATTTTGGTCGTACCCTGGTCCATTAATGGATCACGGGCGCAAATTTTGCACCCCACGCCCTCTTATTCAAGGCTTGGTTGCTTGTGCCCACTGCATTATGGGGTCCGTTGCTATGTCCCTTTGCTTTCAAGCTCTAGCAATATTCCATAACTGTGGAAGCTCCAAACGGAATGCCCCTTTAAAATTCCTCAATAACAAATACATGCACAGATATTTTGTTACCAGGCTTTCTTTTGCCACACTTTTTAAAATTCCATTTCATTACTTCCATGACAGGAAATGATTGTAGAAGAGTCAGATAGGATGGTTCATTTCCTATTGCCTTATGGTCAGTGAACCTTACAATTCATCTGTACAACTATATTTTCATATCAAAGATTTGATGGAGGAAAAACGTTAAATGGTATTTACCGTAAGTTTTTATCCAACTTCCTAATATTTAACTGATAACTGGGTATGTCCATATTGGGAATCAAAACTATTAAATAAGATGGATCTTGGTCTGACCTTTGGGTATAATCTCCTTGGCTTGAATCAACCTTCCATCCCATTGATTTTGCCTGAGTGTAATAAGTGTGAAAATTTGTTGGATTTGTCCATTAATCTTGAAGGGGAGAACCAATTTCACCATGTTAATTGAATTATATAATTGCATGGGAAAAGATATCCTTGAAGATGAAAGGAATGGTGTATGAGCGTGTGAGAAGAGTGATGCTGTATGTGAGTGGAGACGTGGTGTCTGAGCGAAAATGAGATGGTATTTGAGGAGAACAGAGAGAGCAATGATGAAGCATGTTTGGGTGTGAAGTTGATGGACAGGATTAAGACTGATGACTTGATGGCAGATGGTTGGGTTTGGAAGAGGGGTGGACAGGTTGGCGAATGCGAATATGGTAACGTTGGTATGGGCATGTGTTGATGAAGGATAACGAGCATGGGTGAAGAGGCTTTTTGAGTTCGAGGTGATCGGTTTGAGGGGAGGGGACGGCCAAAGAGACATGGAATAGAACAATGATGAGGAGCGTATGAGGGTTGGGTTGAGGATGGAGGATGCAGTGAATCGGGTGAAATGGACGGAAGGAGTCAGGGCGGTTGCTGCATAATGTGAGGTGAATCTGGCCACCCCCGTTGACGGGGACAAACCGGATTTAAAACTTTGGTTTAGTAGTAGTAGTATAATTCATACTGGCATACAAAATATGGCAAATAAGGAAATACACTTATCTTCCATTATTGCGTTGCGTAGGTTTGTGCATGTTTTTGCATGTGCGTGTCTCACAAGTAGGTAACATTTTCAAAGTTATAAATCATTTGCGAGCACGGAAGCCGTTGCCGTAGACCTTTGACATTAGGGAAAGACGCGCATTGCGCGCGTTCCAACCCCTCGCATTTTAGTGGATTAGAATTATCCATGTTATTTTCCCAGTTATTGCTATTTAAACTGAATCTTTTGGTCCTTAATGAGTAGAACTCATGTGTATGATAGCTTATATTCTGTGGCACACCATTCTGAATTTCCTTCTATTTTAAAAATATAATACTTTCGAGAACGATTTCAAAGTGAAAGGCGTTGTTTTGCGACCCGTTAATTTCATAAAAAAGAAAAAATGGTAATCGTGATCGAAATTTCAACACAAAGTCGTCCCCATTTTAAAACGTGAGGGTGCCCATCTCTGATATTTGGCACAAATTAAATCTCATCTATATTTTGTTACCCTGAAAGTTTCAATGAACCTAACCCTGGAGACATTTTGCCTCGCGAAACGTTTCATGCCTTGGCATCGGGTTTTGAATATGCGCTATCTCGCACCGCCCTGATCCTGAACTCGTTATTTGGATAGGGGCCTATTCTAAAATAATTATAATCAACATAAAAAAATCACCATGCAATTGGGCCACCTCTATATGCTAACATCACCACAACCGTATTGCTTCGGAGAAAATAACATGCAAACCATGTATTATTGTAAAATGTGATGACAATTTTGAAGCAGAATCCATAGATCCCCTAAGTGTACACAACTTTTATAAGAGGACGATGCATCGGTATAGAGGCAGTGACTATAGGTCTATAAACTAAAAATTCAGGATTATTTCAAAAAAATTCGAATGTAAATCTATACGTAGGCCTTATACGCAGAATCCCATAAACCTTCGATTATTGAAGGAAATTGGTCTTTACACTCTAAGAAAAAAAGGTGTGAAAGAAGGTTTATGACCTGTTTTGGTTCTTATTTTAAAGAACTATTTTTTGAGGGTTCCATTCTTGAAGGTCCATATAGGCAAAGAGGACAAAAAAGATTCTAAAGCTGTATTTTATTCTTAGCGTCTAGGCCTATTTAAATAGACGGCCCGCAGGACTATAGCTCTTGTTTTGCGAGGGTCGGAATTTTTAAGAAAAAATGGAAGTGGCCAGTTACTTTCTAAAAAGGACGTTTTTGACCATTTCTATTAAGAAACAGTGTCCATTTTCTTCCAATAGGGTCTTTGGTACATTTTACATTTTATCATGATTAGTGAAAAGTGAATTGATGGATTTGCGAAATTAATGTCACATCACAACCGCAACCCCCCTCCGGTTTTGGGTTACATGTCTGAAAATGATGGTAATGAAACAGCATTTCAGTGTACTAAAGAACAGAAAGCGATAGCCTGAAATTTACGAAATCAACTTGCCGCTAACATGTGCCGCTAAATCTTACCGCTAAAATGAAATTGTTTGGTTAGTATGGGACTATTCCCTTATCCGTTGCACCAACGGTATCAGAGTCGCCGGTTTAAATTACTGTCAATTATACTGTTTAAAAAAGATCAAATTATTTGTTTTCATAAAAGCATATTCAGAAACGGCATATGGTTACAACTATACAATTTTTTTTATTTGGCATTTGTTGGTAGGAATACAGGATAGGAGCTAAGAAATTGACTACAATCAACGTCTAACAGAATTGGGCCCGAGTCGAAGAGTTAAAAAACTATGAAAATAGGCCTCCCCCTCTGGGGATTCTTAGTGGAAAGGGGTACGGGGATGTACGGTCGAGAAGGGTATGTTTTCAGCCCCTTATCTTGGAATTCTTGGAATTTGTTATATGCAAGGCCGGGTTGTAGGCCTTTTTCTAGTACAAGTGTATTTCCAGTGGGTCAATCTTGATATAAAGAATGAATGCAAACCAAAGTGTGAAAATAGTGCTGCCATAATGGTTCAAATACATTTTAACAGTTAATTTAAGGAAATTCCACCAAAGCATGTTTTAACAATCCGCCTTCAGAGTCGTGCTATTTTGTACCCGTAATTCTTCACCCCCCCCCCCCCCATGCAGTCTATGCAGATATGGGAACTCTATATTCATAACTTCGCCCAGAGCTCATTTTTATATTAATTAGCATCAGTTTTCAAAAGGTGATGCTAATAATGTCACATTATCTTAGGGCTATAACTTAAAAAAATAAGTGTTAGCCCTAAGGATGGATAGCAAATCTGTTTCATTTTTTGGTATATGTTCGGGGTATGGTTGATCAAACATCCATCCACCGCACATCGCACCCATGCCACCAAAGTGAAACCCCGGGGCCTATCCATCTTGATCTGATTTTTAGGCCAATACAAGACCTGCATTTTAACGATTTACTTTGAAAGAAATAATTACATACAGAATTTTTCTTTAATTCTGTTGTTATACTGCTTTTGAAGAAATGTGATGTTTAATACAGTTATACTAGCATGCAATCTATTCATTACCAAAATGTAAACATCTCATAAAGCTCATTATGGTACGAGTACGGCAACATATAAAAACCAGAATATTTTAATTATGAACAGCAGAATTAAAGAATTTCTTTAATATTTCTTTCAGTGCTGCATGATTTTAAGTCCCTTTCTATTGGTCAACCTCCGAATTTAATTTGTTATAATTAACTGATATTCCCTGACCATGTCGACTCTCATCACGTCTATGGCGCAATATTGAAAACTATAGGCCCTAATTAGACCTTTATTATCATTTATACCTTGTTATGTTAACACACTGTGCAGCTAAGTAGAGCGATTTAGGTCTATTTTTATTTATGTTGAAATTACAACCGGAATTTCAATTTTTGTGTTATATTTTTCCGAGTTAACAAAATCCCATATCCTCCAATATAAACCCCCTACCTCCATAGTAAAACTATTAGTTTATAGTATTATATAGTCTGCAGAGATCTTGACAACGATGTTTTTTGTCAGCCTATATTCCATAACTTTTAGGGTTATTCTTATTTATACACGCCAGGGCGTTCCAGGCGTGTTCACAAACTGCTACAAAATAAATGCTAAAATAACTAGGCTAGCCTATGTGAATTTATTAACCCTAATTTCGAATTTTACGTTTAATTGATAAAATATAGGCCTATAGACCGGATGGAGTAAGCTCAAATAGAAAAAAACCCAATAGTTTAATCCTTACCTCACCGTAAACGAAATTCACTAGGTCTATAATGGTAAACCTATAGGCCTATAGCTTTATAGCGTTAATCCTAGATGGTATTATTTCAACAAAAACTCGGAAAAGCGAATCTTTTGAGATTTTGAACTAGCGAATAATATTTTCAGAGAAACCCCTTTTCCAAACTACCAACATGCTGATTTAAAGTGGCATATATCTCAACGGATCAAGTTAACCAGTTCATAATTCCACGTTTCGTGCGTATTTTCAACACTTTGCGTGTTTTACAGTGCAATCCGCGTAGCGCAAGACCAAATGTTCCAGTGACGCAGCGACTCCTTTGCGACACGTATTTTACGCACGAATGTTATTGAACGCGCTAAACGCTGCATACGTGTTTTTACATGATTCGATCAGTTTACGATGTCAGGAGGGATGAAATCATGTCGATTTTCCTTGTCAAATTATTCCTTCCTGGAAAGTGCCCACTTTGGGATTTTATGTTTTAAGATAGGAATAAGCCTTTATTTTGAATTCTCATCATTTTTGCACGTAAAGCGGTAGACATTTTGCCTCTCGAAACGATAGCATGTAACAAATCAAAGATTGGTAAAAAAATGAGAACGGCTCAACGTCACCACATATTTTCAAAAGTAAATACTCGGGGGTCAAATTTGAATACATGTAGTAATTCAGCATCGTCATAAATATGATCTTGTGTATTTTACTAGATAAAGCTTCAAAATAGTGTAAATTTGTGATTTAAACTCGAGTTCAAACCGCGGGAAGTTATCATCGTTTTCGACCCCAATTGGCGATTTCCAAATTTGCAAAGTCCCTCTTCCTTAAAAATCTGCGCGTAAAGCACGTTACGCAGCAGACGTGTTTCCTGCTTTTGGTCTTGCTATTTTGGAAAGTATGTCATGTGCCTTGGTTGATTTTCCACATTAAAGGTGGCAAACGAGATATTTCAAGTCATCGATATTTTCTGTGATATGTATGATTTCATATATAGATAAGAACTCAATAAATCTCTACCTTTTAATTTGGCTGTCAGAAATAACTTAAAATGAAAACAAAAGGCAATGCTTATATTTCAAAAAAACATAATTCGTATTTGCTCCTATAGGAAATTAGAAATTTCACATTTTTTGTACCAAAGAAACACGTCTCAGCTTAATCCTTCATCCCGCTGAGGAATTTTTCAATAGAAAGATTTAGACAGTGCCAAAATCAGAATTTCCAATTTTTAGGGAAACTATATTTGAATCTCTTGTTGCACCTTCATGTACTGACAGAACTTACTTTTGGGGGGGGCACAATGCACCCCTGCCATTCCTCTGGCCTATGCCTGTTTATCCATCACTTTACTCTTAAAGGTGGGTGCCCACATTTAACACCGTCTTCCAACCCCCCCCCCCACCTCAACTCATCAAAATAAGATTTTGATATCATCAGGCAAAGCTCACTTTTTATCATAACTCCCCTTTCTTTATGAGGTAAAACAAAACCCCAGCATATCCAGACCTTGGTTTTTGAAGGGGACCCCGGGGTGGAAGGACCTCTAACAGCCCAAAATAGGCTGATTTTGCATGTTTTGTATGAAACCCATGGAAGGTGATGGCCCGAAAGCATCCCCAAGAACGCCACTGAAAAATGTCCCCCAAATGTAGTGGACTACACATCTCTTCACTACTTTTCTATGTGTCATTATGCTACACTTTTTTGCTTCAAATATCCAAGCCATACATCAAATCACAAGATGAAACCTGTCTGATGGCATCAATTGTACTTACTTTGCAGCTGCTGAAGCAGTCTTCTTTTCTGGTTTTGTTGATGCCAATTTTGCTCTGTTAGAAAAGAGAAAGATCATTTTACATTGGTTACTCTAAAAATCTTAATTTTGAAGAAGCAAAGTGTTGAACTGTGCACAAGCTCAGAAGCTTGCACGTGTAATCCCAAATTGGGTAACTGAAATGTAAACATGGTAATTATTTTTGATCAAGAAAGTTACACAATGGTTGAAGCAGTTACTTTTCAATTTCATAGAGATACCTGTATTGGTACAAGTAAAAATAACATCGTCCTCGACAGCTTGTGTCACCTGCCTTCACGGTTTGTGAATGATAGGCCTCACATGATCTTTTGAAGACCTGATATGTGAACCTTTGACTTGATATGTGACCGTTTGACCTTGATCTGTTGACCTTGACCTTGATATGTGACCCTTTGCCTTGGTTATGTTACCTTTGACCTCATCAACAAATGAGGGTCCCATGTTCACCTATGACTCAAGTTTGGTTCCAATTGACTTCAACTTTTCAAATGAGGTTAATTTATCATTATTTCAGCCTAATTTCAACTTGACCCTCACTTGAAACCCTTTGACCATGACATGTGACCCTTTGACCTCATCAACAAATGGGGGATGTCAGTTGCCACTGTGACCCAAACATTTGGTTTAAATCCATCAAAGTAATGTGGATATTACAGCAATGTTAACCCTTTTTCACAACAACAGACATCACACAGACACAACTACAGTGGACAAGTGATCCCTATTGGTCTTTCTGCTTAAGGGTAGTGTCAACCCTGGGCGTTTGGTTTCAACACCACGAATTTCGGATTTTTGCAGCAACCATTTTTAAACAGTCAAGCCTGTGTTCTATCGTTACCCACAAAGGTTATCCACTGCAGACCATCCTGACTGTAATTTTTTTTGCCGATTTAAACAACTTTGACCATTTAAAAGTCACAAAACCGCAGGTCTTAATGGCGGGAATTTTAACACATTTTACGTCGTCAGTCGCAGTCGCAGCATCGCATCGCGCTGTGATTTTTACTACATAATGAATCGTGCGCGTTTTAATGTAACTTTTGCGCGAACGCATCTTGGAAAAACAAAAAAAATATTTGAAAATGTAAACCAGCGCGTAATTTAGACCTGAATGAAATTTCATTTCTTCTGATTCTGGAGTTGGGACACAGGATGTTTGATTCAATAGTGCATACAGAATGTATTTGCATCACTTGCACACATAGTCAATTTTTGAGAATTTCAAAGATAAAGTTATTTGAGAAAGAGAACCAGCTTGAAATGGCAATTGAAAAGTCCCTTTTTTACTAAAACACGGATTTTCTCATGTTCAAATTTTCGCACAAATTTGGCAACGTTTTCAGAACAAGATAACGCCAAAATACCGCGTAAAATAAGGTTTTACTTTCCTACGATAGCAGTTGGTCTTCTCTGGGGCCGGTTTTCTCAATTTTTTTCATTTTTCGATTTCTAACAAAGATATCTCACAATATATACTCAATTTGGAAAGGAAACATCAAACTTTTTTGACATTTCCCTTAAATTTTTGAAAAGTAGCTCCTATTTTAAGAAAATGAAAAAACGTCCTAGACAAAATTTTGTCTTGTTTGAAAAAAATAACATAAGAAATCCTGAAATTCAATATTTTGTTTGTTATGCTGTCTGAAAAATTTTGGGGCCAAAATCATGTTTTTGAGTATTTTTCCTCAAAATCCGGAAAGTTTACATTAAGCTGATGCCATCATCGGGTGCATCGTCCAATTTTCTTTCTAGAACTGTATACTTTTATAATCCAAGAATTCAAAGTATTTGCAAAGTTTACAAACCAAAATAGATACTCGGAAACCAAGGTTACCACTGCTCTAAGGCAGGCTACACAAAAATGTGCAGCCAGTTTGGGTGGAGTAGTTCACAGCAGATTCCGCACTTTCATTGTACACCTTGTCAATGAATCCAGCTAATTCCAGACGGTACTCCAGAGTCTACTATGGGTACAAAATACTTATAATGGTACATGGTATACACCAAAGTGAGCAATCTGACTGTGTATCTAGATAGCAGTTGTTCCACAGTCTACCACAAGTACACATGGAGTTCTTACTACAGTCAAGTGAGGAATCTGGCTGTGATTTAGATATCCGGTGCTCCACCATTGTCCCACAAGTACACATGAGTACCCTACAGGTGAAGTGAGGATCTGATTCCAGGGCTGTAAAAATGCCCAAATTTCCCGGGAATAATGATCAACATATGTTCCCTCTAGATAGCAAAATTTCCCTCCAAGATTTCAAAATTTCCCTTTAATTCTTTAATGTATTTCTTTTTTTGAGGTCAAAATTTCCCTCCAAAAGTCAAAATTTCCCGGGAATACATTCCCAATTTCCCCCTTTTCCAGGCATGAAATCTGACTGTTGTATTAGATAGCAGGTGTTCCTACATAGAGATCGAGTAATAAAAGGCTAGAGGTCGTCCGGCCGTCTACAAGCTCACTGGAGGAACGCTTAAATTTTACCGCCCAACCCATCACACGTAACCTTACAGCATTGAAAAATGCAACTTTCTCGTTTATATCGCCAGGCGACCCTCACTTATAAAATGCTCCATATACATCCAAGAACATCATCATGCATATGCTTTGGGCAGAAAGTTTTATCGTCGCAATATCGGGACAATGTTTTTTGCAGATTTTTCAAAATGGCTTCCAAAATAGCGCGGGCTATAGTATGTTCGTATTGCTATGGCGAATGGGACATTTTTAAAAACACAGTAGTTATTGAGCAGTTCTAATTTGTTATCAATATGAAACTTTGATCTCGGTAGGTTGAAAACAGCATCCTCCCACTCGCTCATTTGTGTTATTGGTATAAGCGAAAATAAACGTGTTCGTGCTGATTCTAAGAATTAACCAGGAACCGTCCAGAGGCTTGGGTGCTCCACAGTCGTACCACAAGTACACTTGGAGTACCTCCTACAGTGAAGTGAGGAATCTGCCTGTGTATCTAGACTGTGGGTGCATCAGTCATACTGGAGTACACATTGAGTACCTATTATAGTGTACATTGATGCGAGGAATCGGGCAATGTATCAAAATAGTGGATACTCCATAGGCATGCCAGAAAACACATGAGGTATACCTATGACAAGATATATATCAAAGTCAAGAATCTGTCATGTATCTATAGTCCGTATCTCTACCTCTGTGCAGTGATGTCATAACATTTATGCCCGCGTCAAGAAATGCAGTCTTTGTGCACGCACGTAAAAGCGCCATCACTTCAAGTCAGCACAAGCGATTTACTCTTGCAACCAACAAATCTCGCGCTAACATCACTGCATGGAGGTAGAGACACAGACTATAGATAGCGGGCACCCTATTGTCACACCAGGAATACCCAATATCTAAATACACTGCAAGATTACTGACTTTGATGTACACTATGTAGTAGATACTCCAAGTGTACTCTAAGTGTGATTACAGAGTATCTGGCAGGCCCACAAAATATGTTCAGTCTTTCTGGAACCTTGAATAGAAATGGGCAAAATTTTCCGTCAAAGTGCACATCATGAGTCTGTAATGCAAGTCATTACGGCCAGGGTTCAGGATATTTTGATGCTCTCTGGTTCAATATGGGCCTATTTTTTAACCTTTTTTTGTGTACATTTTGGGACCACAATTTCAGAAATATAATCATTTCATTTTTTTCCCCTGATTTCTGTTATTTTTTTGGAAGCTTAAAATTTTCTGCAGTGGTCGAAAATTTTCTGGGACCAGCGGTCCCACAGTCCTGTTAATTTTGTAGGCCTGGACTATCCACTACCTACATATTAGAACTGGTATCGGTTTGTGTTTTCTTTGGCGACCATGTTGGTAAAATTCATTAAAACCTGATGGCGACAAATTGTCGACATCAATCTTTACTGCCAATTCCCAATTTGCTTTTATTGTACTTTACTAGCACACAAAGGTGTAGATTGAGCACTTGTATTGGAAATCAATATTAACCTCACTTGGAATCTTCATTTCCACACTCTAGCCTGGCCCTCATTGGAGGTGGTTGAACTTATTTGAACCATTTGCTACGCCCAAAGTGGGCCAACTTCTGGGGGTCTTGCGGCTTTATTTATTAAGATATATATAAAAAAACCTATTTTGCACGATTTGCTGGACATTCCTTATTGAAACCTGTTAATGGGGGTTGAAAAAGGTAAAAAGTATGGTTTTAAATTAAAATTCCATAAACAGTCAATAGAAGTTGGAATTACAATATTTTGATTTGCTCGAAAGGCTGGTTACAAAGAGTGATAGGCTCCTCCATGAAATGTGTTGTCGACAAATTTCCATCGTTGTCGCCATGCCAGGAGAAGTGCATTTGTCGCCACCTTGTCAACAACAGACTTGTCCGATACCAGCCCGCTACATATAAATGGAAAAAAAATGTACTGTGGGGAATTTAGGGTACTTCAGCGTACTACCCACACAGCTGTAATGACTAACTCTACAAAATTGACTTCTATACACCCATTTGCGTACTATTTTAGTGCGTTTATCTCCTTGCGGTCATGACATCAGTGTGGTATGCAGTAGACGCAGTAGTAAAACCCACGCGACGTATAGGGCGGTTTGCGGGACACATGCGGCAATGGGCACTAATACGAGAATTTCCTGCTGGAAGTTAATTCCAAGGATTGATTGGTGTTGTAGTGCTAGTTCAAGTCATTTGGATTGTGTGCTAAAGTACTGTAATTCCAATTTGATATATTGACAGTACCACTTACTTTCTATCTGTCTTGTTCTTGAATACCCTGGCAGTGTCTAGTTTATTGGCTGGTATGTTGGGTTGTCTCGATGTATCTGGGTCTAATCCAAGTTCTTTACCCACCAATGTCCTCAATGGAGCATACATATTGAACCATTGCTACAGATATAACAAATGCAGAGTTAAGAAAAAGTCAGTGTCCCCAAATATCAAAATAAAAAACTCTCCCTCCCTCCCTTTCCCTCCTTCTCCCTCCCTCTCCCTTGAACCTCTCTTCCTCCCTCCTTCCTTCACTCCCTCCCTCCCCCTCCTTCTCCCAAAAAAAAAAAAAAAAAAAATTGAAACATGTTACTGGGGGTGAAAGTAAAAAGTATGGTTAAATTCAATATTCCATAAAGTCAATAGGCAGTTGGAATTACAATTATTTTGATTGCTAGAATAGGCTGGTTACAAAAGTGATAAGGCTCCTCCATGAATATTTGTTGTCGACAAATTTCCACGGTTGTCGCCATGCCAGGAGAAGTGCATTGTCGCCAACCTTGTCAACAACAGCCTTGTCGATACCAGCCCTACTACATATAAATGGAAAAATGTACTGCTGAGGATTTAGGTACTTCAGAGTACATACCCTACACAGCCTGTAATGTACTGAACTCTAAAATTACTTCTATACACCCATGCGATACCTATTTTAGTGCATTTATCGTCCTTGAGTCAGTGACATCAGTGTGTTATGCAGTAGACGCAGTATTAAAACCCACGCGCACGTATAGAGGCGGTGCAACAATGCGCAATGGGCACTAATTACGAGAATTTCCTGCTGGAAGTTAATTCCAAGGATTGATTGGTATAGTGCTAGTTCAAGTCTTTGGCTTGTGTGCTGAAGTACTGTAATTCCAATTTGATATATTGACAGTACCACTTACTTTCTATCTGTCTTGTTCTTGAATACCCTGGCAGTGTCTAGTTTATTGGCTGGTATGTTGGGTTGTCTCGATGTATCTGGGTCTAATCCAAGTTCTTTACCCACCAATGTCCTCAATGGAGCATACATATTGAACCATTGCTACAGATATAACAAATGCAGAGTTAAGAAAAAGTCAGTGTCCCCAAATATCAAAATAAAAACTCTCCCTCCCTCCCTTTCCCTCCTTCTCCCTCCCTCTCCCTTGAACCTCTCTTCCTCCCTCCTTCCTTCACTCCCTCCCTCCCCCTCCTTCTCCCAAAAAAAAAAAAAAAAAAAAAAAAAAAAAAAAAAAAAAAAAAAAAAAAAAAAAAAAAAAAAAAAAAAAAAAAAAAAAAAAAAAAAAAAAAAAAAAAACCCATCCACCCTTCCTCTCTCTCTCCCTCCCTAACTCCCTCCCTCCCTAGGCTACTGCCACCCATCCACCCACCCACCTAGTAATGCAGACTTCCCCTACCTTTGCCTGTGGACTGAGTCCAATGTCATTGATTACATTTGCCCTGGCGGCATGGCCTAGGTGCATCAGCATCAGTAGTCGGAAGTAATGAGTTGAAGGTATGAGATAAGAAATGCCATCGTCGAGCACGGGTCTAGGAACCACACCTCAGTAACTGGTACTCGCACTGCTACTCCTGTACACAGAAAAAAGGAAGTGTTGTGTTTACACCAGCGCTCTTCCATGGACAACAATAAGCGATTGTGTAAAGAATTCCTAACGACTCTCTTCGACATTTAAACTGTATCTTGTAAAATCAGCTGTTGTTTAAGCAACTTAACTTTATGGTATTTGGTGATTTTTTAAAGGGGGCTTTTGTGATCCACAGCCTCAACCCCCTGTTTTACCACCAAGAAATAGAGATTTTTATATCATCTGAACCACTGGACCAAGTATAGTATAGTATGTGAGCATAATCTTACGTACTCTAGAAGAAATTCTTAATTTTGTATTTTCTGTCCTTACAATACAGTAGCCTATGATGCAGTGCGATATAACTAATTCGCTCATAACATCAAAATGCAAGATCAGAATAAACTGAAATTCTGGAAAGGAAATTATCTGGAGGATATCAAATGAATCATAAGCAAAAATAAATGTGATAGGGATCATAAAATGTACCGTTAGTTTGTCATTGTTTTGGCTTTTCACTGACATTGACAAATTCCTTTTGCATTACCATGGTCAGGATTTTTAAGTTAAAAAATAGAATGAGCACGGACATTTGCCGAAGAAACATGACATGTGTCACTAAAGTCAGGGACAGAATAAGGTGACCAATTGCGCGTCTGACGTAATTTGAAGGTGCAGAAAAAATGTCAGCCGTGAAGAATTTTCTGTGCACATTTAAAGCTTATTATTATAAAAAGAGAAAGTTTGCTACGGAATATTGTTTCCGTGATGTCAAAAAGCCGACTCACAAAAACAGGCATTTTTTGACTTTTCAATCTTATTTTGTTCGCAAACAAGCCCCGTCCATAGTACAAATTAAACCACCAAATCACAGTCGTTTGCCCCATTGATGAAAAACCTTGACATACGCGTAATTGGTTGGCTAATTCTGTCTCTGACAATAGCATTACATGGTCCAAGGCTTGTCTCACAATAGGGTGCTGTCAAGACCTTCCCATATAGGTTTATTTTATACACAAAGACATTAGTTGTAAAAAGCCTAAAATGTATAAGCTGGTGTGTGGTGTGTGTGTTTGTGGTTGTGGGAATTGTTCATTTAAAGGCCATGACCCAATCACTAATATCCTTCCCCAGGGAACGTTTTTTGAAAATTGGTCAAAATTTTGGTTATCTGAAGAAAGCTACTATTATTTCTCATTTACTCTGTGAAACTTAGGGCTAAAGGAGGTTTGGTTTGAAAGTTATGAGCGAAAAGTGTATCCTTTTGGTCGACCAATATAATTTACACAGGGATATGGGGACTTACAAAATCGTGTTTTAGTTCTTACATCAAAAAGGATTGTTAAAATAGATTGAAATATCGGCGCGAAACTTTACGGTGGGGTTTTGGGGTCAAGGGCATTCTATCAATACGAAAACTTTATATACTTAAATAGGGTATCCCCCTTTAAACCTTTATACAATGACTTTTAAATAAAGTCTCCAGAGGATGCATTGCATCCATCCCACAATGCACCAGTTGGGGAAAATTTCACCTTAAAGGTGCAACGAGAGATTTTTGGGGCTCCCAAATGTTGTAATCATAATAGTACGTTTATATAGACTAGACACTCAATAGATTTCTTACCTTGGATTTGGCTAAAGAAATCCTTCTTAAAAGAGAGGAAAACGGGGATTCTGATGTGCTGATATTTCAATATTAAAAATAGGCTGAATTGGTTTTTCTTTATACGAAATTAGAGAAATTCCAAATTTTTTGTCCAAAGTTATATTCTTTAATTAAAAAAAAAAAAAAAAAATGGGGTTATTTTTTATTGGAAAGCTTGACATCAGGCAAAAAATCAGTACGTTCAATTTTTTAGGGACACCTGGATAATGTGAAATCCTCTCGTTGCACCTTATAAGGTCATGTGACCCCACACAAATCCTATTCTTAACACATAAAAGGCTGACTTTACACTTCATTTTACCCGCCAAGCACTTAGTTGTTCAGAATTTTGATCATGATCAAAACAAAATGTCTTGTGGTTTAAACTTCTTGAACACTTTTATCCATAAGTACTGAAATGTGTTCTAGTACAGTACCGTATAGGCACATTGCAATGCATTATGGGGATTGGTTCAAATACCTGTTAAAACATACAGTAGTGTTGAAGGTATTGGTGTTCTCACATGGTGTAGTGGTCTTTGTACCACTAGGCAAACCTTTCCATGTCCACGCAGGGATCCATCAAAACACACGGCTACGACAATCAAAGTGTGGCTGCTCAATGTCAAACATCTGAGAGGAAAAAACACAAAACCAAACAATCTAGTCAAAATTGATAACTTATTGTATACATTCAATGACATAGGGGACTTTGTTTTGTGGCTGTATCACCTCTCACTGCCAAATGTACATTGCCAGATTCTTACTCATGGTGTAACCCAGAGCTAGCTTAGGGTTACTCCTGTGTACTTCTAGCTCTCTTCCAAGGGTATCCCCCATGCAATATCCAATGCAGGACCTACAGTAAGTACTTGTGCACAACAGCTTATGTTTTATCTTTATACCAATCCACCATTATTGCCAAACCGTGGGCATAGCTTGAGATCTATCAACTATTAATTTTTTCCAATCTAAGATTCAAGACAACTATTTCTAGAGCCGACTTACTTGTTAGAAATCATCACCACACACCAATGTCCTAAAAACTGTCTGACACTGGACCCAAGAGAAAAAATGACACGCTGCTTTGGTAGTAGGCGTCAGTGGCGTATCAGGACAGTCAATATTCCCAAGTTGTCCCGCCAGAGGGGGCAAAATTCGTAAGTCGTAATTTGCTCCAATTAAATCTGAACTTGACGAAATGCACGCATAGCGCACAAAAAATGCCAAATTCACTTTCATTTTGCCCAAATTTATGCTGAAATTGGTCGAAATTAACTGAAGAAGAGGGATGAAAATGCATATTTTGGTCCACTGGCATATCGTCCCGCTTTTTTTAACCACGGGGGGGCAACTTTCCCCCGCTGTCCCCCGGTTGGTACGCCACTGGTAGTTCCAATAATTGTACCTTGCCACCTATCTCTAATACTGGATGTTATCTTGGTGTCAAGTTACAATCGCAGGCTATGAGTTTGAGTTCATACATAAGGCACAATGGTGCAATTATGTGAAAGTCAACTTACAAAAACACTGCTTAAAACTTACTGAAAACACTTCTGATGCTAAATCAAGGATGTGGTTGTTGTATAGTAATTCCCCCAACAGGATTTATCCTTACTTCAAAAACATAATCAAACATAATAGAATTGTCCTTTGAATCATCAAGTTGCCTCAACTAATGCCAGATTTGTTGATGTTGAAAATCAGCACTTCCGCTATATGAGTTCAAAGGTCACACGGTGTGTGAAAAATCAAGCCCATGATATACTTCCAGTCGCAGTGAGCGATTGATGTGCACAACACCTGATGTTGACCCAAGATCAAGTGTTACGCATGCTCACACGCAGAAATCGCTTGCTACGACTGGAATTATATAACTTATACCTCATATATAGACCTGTGTTTGACCTAAAAAAGCTTAAAACCACCGCTGAGTTGGTGTTTCTGTCACTCGACGCAGTGCTTCGGACTTAGGCTCAGAGTAGGATTTGGAATACCCGAAATTGATGAAAAAATATCTCCTTTGATGGATATTTTCAAGACTTCAACAATTATTACAGGGATGTAAACCTTTGAAAATACTGAGACCAGAGCCTAAGTAATAGCCTGATTAGAGGTACTTGAAATGTCATCTCTTATTTGTGGAGCAAAACTGATAGATCCGTTGCTTTTTTTTTTTTTTTTTTTTATGCACGCATAGCGCACAAAAAATGCCAAATTCACTTTCATTTTGCCCAAATTTGTGCTGAAATTGGTCGAAATTAACTGAAGAAGAGGGATGAAAATGCATATTTTGGTCCACTGGCATATCGTCCCGCTTTTTTTAACCAGAGGGGGCAACTTTCCCCCGCTGTCCCCCGGTTGGTACGCCACTGGTAGTTCCAATAATTGTACCTTGCCACCTATCTCTAATACTGGATGTTATCTTGGTGTCAAGTTACAATCGCATCCCATGAGTTTGAGTTCATACATAAGGCACAATGGTGCAATTATGTGAAAGTCAACTTACAAACGAGAGCATCAAGGATGCTGTGGCTTACTCCAGAGGTGTGGCGTTGAGTTGTGCAATGAGGTGAAACAAACCAATTAAGTGACAATTCCCATATCCTAACGTCCCTTAACTGCAATTTTTCCATTTTTTTTTTTTTTTTTTTTGTGTTTGACCTAAAAAAGCTTAAAACCACCGCTGAGTTGGTGTTTCTGTCACTCGACGCAGTGCTTCGGACTTAGGCTCAGAGTAGGATTTGGAATACCCGAAATTGATGAAAAAATATCTCCTTTGATGGATATTTTCAAGACTTCAACAATTATTACAGGGATGTAAACCTTTGAAAATACTGAGACCAGAGCCTAAGTAATAGCCTGATTAGAGGTACTTGAAATGTCATCTCTTATTTGTGGAGCAAAACTGATAGATCCATTGCAGGACCTGAGATACCGACTAGTGAAGAACATATTGTGGAAAGACAATGGATCCATGTCGTGCTAGCGACTCAATGCCACCATAGCTACGGGTGTTTTATTGGTACCAGTACGGAGACTTGCTACACTTTTAAGACATGCCGATACAACAGCATAACTTTGCTGTCACATTAACTTGTAAGGGACTGTCCTAACTTCACTTGTAAATGTACAGTATTTTCAAAATATCAAATAAAATGGAGGTCTGTGGACTAGACTATATGTTGAGTAGATATTTTTAAAAGAAAACCTTACTTGTAATCTTGAATGTAAACACTAATCTTTCTGAATTGGAAAAATTTAGTTTACTACATCCCATAGCTCCCACACACTTCCCAGTTTCGCATCAATGTTTGCAGCATGTGTCGATCCTCTGATTCACAAGTTCTCAGAAGAGAATTTTGTGGAGAGCTATGAGAGTCCATCTGGATTCTCATAGGTGGAGTTAGCGAGGTCTATGGATTCTCCTCGAATCAGTTTTTGTGTGCAATTTTTACATTGTTTACGATGAATAAACTGGATTCCTCATGGATTCGTTTGAGGGAGTCTTCACGAGGGGACTCCCGTACACTCGCCGAAATTCAGCCCTGCCTCTCTACATAGCAGGTGTGTTCTCATTTTTCAAACCATTTATTATAGACTGCAGTTGGATTGCAATCCTTTACCTTCTTCCTTCCCTCGCTGTCATATCTATCATCTCAATTCCTGTGTTGGATGTTGACGATGGTTTCCTTCCCCTGGCCACTTCTTCATATCTGATCGGTGACACAGTTGTTTCCATTTCGGCCCACCTTAGGGAGCTTTCTGCAATAGAATGCATTTGGGAAATTTTTGGTAACAACTTTTTGAAGTTGACAGGAAACCCCCCGTTACACCGAATATATTTACAATAATACCTAAAAATAAATGATTGACCACATGTCGATGTTTTTCATCGAAAAAGGAATTATATTAACCCTAACAATGAATTAAAACCATCTAGTCTGACTGACCATGTGCTATTAAAATTCGCACTAGTGTATAACGTGTTATGCGAACGGTCGACATGTGTTATACATCATACATCCATCGGAAATACACTTATGAAAGCATCATGTTGTGAAGGTTATGACGCTACAGTACCGTCCGTATCGCATAACCCAAATACATTCCCATATCCACTAGCGCGAATTTCAAATACGCATGGGCACACAACTTTTAATTCGTATTATGGTTATTATAATTCTTTCCCATAAACCCACTCCATATGTGTTCAATATTGGTTCTATGCGTATATTGTGTAAGTTATTCTTGATACAGTTTCTCGTTAGGCATAACGATAGGGTGGCTGTGCCAAGCAGGGGGCTCTGTGGCTTCAAGCAACCCAGCTTTTTTTTTTGCCACACAATGTAAAAGCCGTCTATTGTAGGATCAAGCCTATTCGTGGTTTGAGCTGGTTTATGTTTTTTCAAAGCTTGAATAAATCCTCTTTTTACTTACTAGGCGGTCACCCGGTTTTCATGATTACCCGGCTTGCTTGTCCAACTGGATGTGGGCTTTGACCTGTGTGAGACCTTTGAATCTCATATTTGTATTCTTTGCTCGTTCGCGGGTCATATTTGACCGACTTTGTTGGTCATAAGGTCTTTCTAGCAATTGACATCTAGATAACCTTTGACCTTTTTTGGGTCCTCCCTCCTAATCCTGCAACAAAGGTCAACTGTCCTCCTCTACCCTCAACCATAGCATCCCATATGTCAACATAACAAAACTAGCCAGACGACTCACAGACAGATCTCATTTTTAGGACGATGTTCATTGCTCCGATATGATTTTCTGTAGGTCCGTTCATACTTCCATAGCACTGCATTGCTGTGCATAATTTACTACAAAACTTTCCGTCACTTCCACTTACTCCTCATATCGATTTAACTGCAGGTCAATGCAGTGTAAACGTGCGAAAGATTTGCAGTCAAATTGGCGTACTGCATTCCCTCAGTATCACTTGCATTTAAAATTATGTTTTCACTGGTTACAGTCTGCATTGGGTTCACAGCACTGCAGTGATTGCATAAACAATTTTTGGTGAGGCTGCATTGCAGCACTTCCGTTAGCTCTCCTCCAGAGTTGACTAATGAGAAAATCATGACTCATCATTCCCATATACATTGAAATAATTTAATTGGTTCACCATCGGGCGAGTTTTCAGAACGTCAGTCAAGCTTTCATCATACAGGAGTAGCTCTCTGACTTCTCAACAATTGAACTAAATGGTATCCACATGACCTGATTTCTATGTTTTCCTTGCTCCTGGTGGCTCTGAAAAGAGCCATCAAATGTCCTTTACTGTCTGACAGACTCACACATAATACCTTTCAACGCAAATAGCGATGAGCATATGATTCATGTCAAAATTAAACTTCCACAAATCATTAATTTGCCACAATCCCTTAGTTGCTACTGAATAATTCCTTCCTAACAGGCGAACTCTATTTACGCGATGCCGTAAAATTTCCCCGCCGAATGTCGCGACCACTAAAATGCATAAATGCAACTACACCCCCACCCCTCCAAACCTCCGTAATACCCTCACCCATCCCCAACCCCTGCAAACCCCACCCCCTCCCACATCGCCGCAACACCCACCCCAACACCCCCACAACACACACACCCACCCTCCTAACACCCACAACTCCCCACCCCTGCAAACCCCACCTCCCCCAAGACCCCCCGTAACATGCTCCCCACCTGCCCAACACCCCAACACCCACTCCCTCCCAACACCCCACAACAACCACCCCCTCCCAACCCTGACCACACTCCCACCCCCTCCCCCAACACCTAACCCCCAACACTCTGTCAATACCCCCCCTACCACCTCCTAACAACCCTGCACAACCCCAGAACCCCCGCAGCAAACCCACTCCGAATACCCCCCGTCACACGCCTCCCCCTTCCTCAACCCCCCCGCAACACCGCCACTCCCTCTCAACCCCCCGCAACACCTAACCCCCACCCACACCCTCCCCCCTCCGCGCACACTCCCACCCCCCCTCCCAAACACCCCCTCCCTAACACCATGTACCTTCCCACTCCTCCCAACACACTGCCAACACACCCCCCTCGCCAAAACCCTGCCACAACCCCACACCCCCTCCCCCACACCCATGCAATACCTAACACCATCCCCAACACCCCCTCGCATAGTAAGTCTCATGTAGCGAAGTAATTTTGCCTATACGATGTACGTTTTCAGAGATACAGCAATTTATTACGCATATTTAATTAGCTCATTTGCATAGCCTAGCCGCGCCGCATATCACTACTTTCAATTGTAAATGATGAGGGGGCCCATGATAGCTTTCAGAAGCGCGGAATTTTGAGTTCATGTACAGTGTCACAATATAGCATTACGCTGATTTTTTTGCATATTAATTTAGCTCATTTGCATACTCAATTTGCCCAAATCGCCCAAAAATCTAATCAGTCGAGAACTCTTCAGCCCGCTTCCTTCCACTAAGGTACCACAATCAGTATAACGCCGTATACGAACTCCAGAAAACTTGTACACAGGCCTTGCAGGACAACATTTTCAGAAATTATGCAAATGCGATCTATTAGCTATTTTACGCCCAAATCTAATCTCAGGGTCGAGAACTCATCACCCGCTTCTTTCCACCAAGTTACATCATTGTTGCCAGCGTCACGGACTCACGCTTAATCGTATACACATGGGTTTAACATTTTTATCACGGACGAAACGGAGGGACGGACGAACGGACGTACGCTGCTCATGTTATAGTCCCCGTTCCGACCTCGTTCGGGGACAAAAAGGTTTAGTGAATGTGTCCGGTGTTAATTTTGGGTCCAATGAACAGAAAGAATTTCATTACAGAGTTAGATACATCTTTCTTGCAAGGGAAAGGCCAACATAACATTTTACCATCATTTAATATTCCTCTGAGAAAGCCATCTGATGTCAGGAAAAGTGCTTGAGGTCAGCTGGTAACAGGGCACGAATTCCTCTCTGCTCCCAGGTCACAACTGGGGCGCTGTCGGTGGGCGGTCATACAGCTGCACATCACAATACCAATGGCGTTTTCTATTAAGGCCACACAAAAAATATATTATGTTGCATTTTTGGTTGGAAAAATCCCAAACATTGTGACAAGTGTGACAGGACAATCACAATACCTCCGTTTTTCTTGTTTTTTCTCTGAAATTGAGCAAGTGTAATTCAGTATTACGGTGGCAATTTGGACTTGGTATCACAACTAAGAGTGATTTAAGTGTTAAGTTTCACTCATACTAACTATGTAGGAGGCAATTACACATGTAACAAACGAACTTTGGGCCCATTTGACATGTGTGTGGTGCTTTTCAATATCCTGTCTTCCGTGGGTGACAGTATAGGAACCAGAGACGCATACCAGTAGCTTCCCACATGCATTGCTTCCATTGGAAGTTTTGTACAGGTTGCCATGTGATCTTAGAGAATGACGAAAGAAAAAACGCTGGCAACAAAGGAAATAGTGAAGGCGTAGAGGATCGTTAGAGATGACAACGCTCTTAAAATGCAATTTTGTGACCATACTGTCAATTTAGCCATTGGTTTCATCACTAACGATCCTCATCAGTACCGTACAAGACCTCCATTGGAAGCAAGGCATTGTTGGAAGCTATTGACTCTTCTCTTTAGGAACCGATTGGATTGGAATCATAAGGGGCAGAGCCCCTGTTCGTTCGCCCCCCTGAAAAGTGGCATTTATTTAATGAAATAAGGGTATGTTCTGTTTATGCACTAATTTCCAGGCAAGTAAAAACTGAATTAATGGCGAGGTGAATCCAAGATCCATTATCAAATGTTTTTTTTCGAACATGAACATGGAGCATCACACCCTTATTTCTATTCTCTTAACTGAAAGAACTAAATAAGCCAAAATAATGGCCATTCTTAACTAAAATGTCACGTTGTTTACGACTTTAGAGCGTGCGTCTCGTCATCCCCACCGCGTAATGTTTGCGAGTGCGCGCCTATAGTGGTAGTGGCACGCGCCAAAAAGAGCATGCGTTTTTTTGCAATCACGCTTCTTGTCATAATTGCCGAATCAAATGTGCAATAACACAAACCAATCAAAGAGCCTATTTTTATAATGGGCAGTAGATGTAGTAATGTATTTTAGGTCACTTTATTCATATCAAGCCCTCCATTTTCAAACTATCATGTTTTTAGACAACAAACACTGTTTTTTCTGGCAACAGTCCATTTGATGGACAAAATGGGAATTCGTGTCCATCAAGTGTACATTCCTCACCCCTCCAAAAACTTATATCTTGAAAAACTACTTGTTGCAGGCAACTCAATTTTGACAGATTTTGCTTTTGTGATTTCTTAAATAGATAAAACAAAAACCCTCACAGAGTGGCCAAACAAAAAGTGTACCTACTTGTGTTTTCTGGTAAGGCCGACTACTGGCTACGGAAACAGGCTTATAAGAAGCCCTGCCCTCCTGCAACAATTTGACCTGTTGCATCCGGTTTGGTTTTGTTGGCTAGTATGGATTTCTGTTACTTGAATACAGGTACAGTTTTAAATATTACAATACAATTGACACATTTTAGTCTTTTTTAGCTAATTAGTGGTTTTTGAGTCAAATGGTCTTCACTTCCCCTCATAAATCGAACTTTGACACCCTGCCCTCCTCCTAACATTTTAACCTTAACATACTATTTAAAACCCTGTTGGCCTATGCAAGCCAAAGCCATTTTCTATGTAATCATACATGTGATAGACCCATATACATGTCAAAAAAATGAACTCATCAAAAATGACTGTCATCCCATTGTCAAATTATTAGTTTTTACATATTGTTTTTTCATGAAATTTCTATCTCTGAGTCTGACTGAGCCTGGCAATTTTTACTAACAAGTAATTGAAAAAAAATGTGCCAAGGTCGCTACAGAAACTGAAAGTTAAACAAATGTAAACATATAGATCTTGAAAAAAATGCGATAGAATATGAATTGTGAATCACATAATTTGTTCCCATAGAATTAAAAAAAATTGGTGTGCAGAGTCATCCCAAAACAATAAGGGCGACTATTTTCGATATCATTAGCTGTTTCAACCATGACAGCAGGGTTCGGTTTTTGCAGGCAAATTAGAAAAAAATGGGGAAGAAAATACCAAAACCTAGAAGAAACTCAGATACATTAATTCTGTGAGTATTACACTAGGCCTATAGCTAATATATGTGTAGTAAAGTACAGCTTGCAATAAATTATTCAACATTTTTGTCTTGCCATGTTCCTCAAAAGTAAAATGAAAATTAATTTCATATGACACATTTCAGTTAGGCCTAAATACACTAAAATCTATGCCTTTATTTTCGTGTTTTTTTAAAATCAAAAGTTCTTGCCTCCAGCCATTTCTTAAGTAGGCAAGACGAGTCATTAAAAGGACAATCTTCTGCATAAACTTGTGAAATGATACAACAAATTGAGTTTTGTAACACAATTTTTAGTTTAAAATTTTGTCACAATTGCATCAAACAACAGCTTTATTTTACAAAGAAATTTGCTATTGTAATGAATACTATGCCAGACATCAATCACTAGCTATGATCAACCTTTAATGTGAAACAAATGACATTCAAATTCGCAATACTTTTTTGGTACATGTCTGGTTTTATGTAGAAATCACATTGCATGGAACACAAGCTACAGTTTATGATGTCCTTTTAAATGGAACTTCTTGTCCAATGAAAGACCGAATCACTATTGTGTAGTAATATGTCATACATTGCTGTACAAAAGTAGTGCCTGTTTACCACACATGAAATATTAGTCTGCTTAATAATAAATTAGTTCTATGCTATTAGTATTAAAATATAGGCCTACGTGCAAACATTGTAATTGTTTACCACAAATGTACAGTATAACATTGGAAGTATTATTTTAGATATAAATGGCCTATAGAAGCCATTCTACAGTGAAATTTGTCCAGCAAAACTGTGAAAAAGGGCTGATTAAACATGATACTTGTATATTTTCCTTGCGGATTTTTTTCTAAAAATGCCCAACTACATGAACTAATGATTTATTGGAGTTTCAGTATCTTAAAACAATTAACAAATTAAGTAACAGAAATGACACTTGGGTATTACATGTTACCTAAAACTACATCTTAAATATCATCCACACATGTATGCTAAAACTTTAGATTTATGCGGCAATCATTACCTACTCCCACCGAGCGTTCGTCTGTCTATCCACAGACTCACGCGAACGCACATAGGAAACGGCTACATACGTGTTTATTTGTCATGATTTACAAAGTTCATCGAGCTCCAAAAACCTTCTAAAATGAGTCATTCATTTCAATCATGCAACAAGTGCATGCTTAATATGTCAATTATTGTTACTACACATACCATTTCAAGAAGACATCACCTTAAACTTCAAATTTAAGGGAAAATTAAGAACACACTTCATGCAGTCAGCATTTGTTGTCAAGAACCCACATGTATAAATACGATGAAGTGACGTAAAATTGACCCAGAGAGGAAAGTAGTTAAAAGAACATTTTCTTTTGGTAATTGAACAAAAATAGCTATATATTGTACTCTATTTTATTGAATGCCAATAAATCAGTTTAACTGAATGTATTTCTAATTGTACTCTATTTTATTGAATGCCAATAAATCAATTTAACTGAATGTATTTCTAACATTCTTGAAAAATCTGCACGTGTAGGCCCTCAATAATTTACAACTAAAAAAACAAAGATATGAAATAGGGCAAACATGTATACGTAGGCCTAAGCTAATCAAATAATGTGAAAAATCACTGAACCCAGTTTTGAAAGTTTATATATATAATCAATTTGTTATCAATTAGTTTCATCTTTGTTGTAAACACGGTTGGTTTTACAAATTGTTTTTTAAACGACACGAAGGAGACTAAGAAAGTTTTCGCCCTGGATTGGGAATCTAACTAACCCCATGGAAATCAATGACCTCCAGAAAAATAACTGCTTTGTCCAACTCTACGCAGAATCGGAAAATAATTCTTACTTATTTGTTATTTACTCTCATTTCGAATAAAAACCAAAAAGAAAATGAAGGTTGCATTCTCCATTTGCACATTTCAATCGTTTTAAGTGATCCTAACACTTTTATATTGCACAAATTTGATACATTGTACAGTGCGCAACGATATCTTCTTTGCCGTAAACATCATCTGACCTCGCATATCAAAAGAAGGTCATTTATGCACCAGTGAGTAAATAAACAAACAGTGACTGAAATTTTGTTCAATTTTTTAATCTGAACTTGTTACTTTTTATATTTGCAGTTCGTTTTGGATCTTAGCAATCACGTCTACCTGATTTTGGGATGTTGCGTTCATTTCGATGAATGCAAGTGAAATAAGCGTGGAAACTCAGGTATGTAATTTTGTATAGGGAACGCTGAAAACGAATCCAATACACCTTCCTCTGTGTCAGAGGGTTATATCCCACTGACACAGATTCGATCTGTGTAATCATTACCACAAGTGTGTTAAAATGGATATTTATAGAAACATAATTTAAAAAATTAAACCCTAAACCGACTATGTTCACTAAAATTTACCGTAAGTAGAAAAGGCAATCCCTTCCATTAATTTGCCTCTTACCCCTTTCCATACATGTATACCTCTTGCTCAACGTGTTGTAACTCTCTGTCCAGATTGATTTTCTTACCTGTAACTCTCCTATTTGTTACCCTTTATCTATCCCTGCAGTCTTCTCAGAGACTAAAATCATAGCAACATAATTTAAAAAATTAAACCCTAAACTGACTCCTTTCACTAAAATTGACCTTAAGTAGAAAAGGCAATCCCTTCCATTAATTTGCCTTCCTCACAGGATTGTAACTCTACTTGTCCTGATCAATTTTCTTACCTATAATTTTCTTACCTATACACATATTAACTCTCCTATGTGTTCCTCTCCCTTTACCTATCCTAGCTTGACACGTCATAGCCCGGGCGAAGCCCGGGGTTATGAGACTAAGTATATAGATATCGCGGGGTTTTTCCAACACAAAAACCTGTCGGGAAAAAAGTTTTAAAATACTTCACTTACCAACCTCCTATTGGTATATTCCTATTCCCTGGGTGTTATTATCATGAATATATAATTATTAGGACAAAAATAAAGCAATACTGAGGTATTATAAAACAGTTTTCTACAACTTTTTCGATGTAGAATTGTAATAAAGGCAAATTTTAGTATACTTCAGTGCCTTCAATTTTCTTTCATTTTGCGCCAGTTATTGACGCCAAACATCCTCGGAAGTACACTGACATAAACTGCACATCCGTTATCCATAAGGGGATGAATTTAGTATTCTGCCACCACTTAGAATTTGGCACCTTTAACATGTGGTTTATTCCGTTAACATTGCCGAATTCCTAGCCTGTGGCAGAATACCAAATTCTTTCCTAAATAAGAATCAGTGACATTTGGTATGGATTTGTAAGTTAAGGTGAGTAAATGCCAGTTTTAAAAATGTGTGATGGACCCCGTAATAGCTATATACTTAATGCTCTGACCTATACACAACCACAACCCAATATGGGGTGTCTAGTCAGAGCAACCTCGGACTATACCTATCCCTGCAACAATTTAACCAAACTCCCTATTTCCCAGCCAGTCTTGGCAGAGACTAAATTCAAAGAAATGTTTTTAAGACCATTTAAAACCTGAGATGATTTTGTTCGATGTCTGAAATTGCATCGCATTACACACCCAACACTAAAACTCCAAAATTAATAGTAGTAAGTAGATCATTTCACAAGAGAAAAACATTTAATGAAAATCTGCTGTAATTACATCATAGAGCTAAATCTATGTAACTCTATGAAGACATAGACTTCAAGAGACACTGGCACATTTGAAAAATAGTGCGCCCTCAAGATTTTTCAAAATCGATATTTTTGCATGGTTGTAAGGCTTTTATATACAAAAGCCCTCACCCAAAATGATTAAGACCAAATTAGCTTCCTTATGGGTAAACAGAACGATTTTATAATTTAGCGTCGCTGGCGACGTTAAATTCAGCAGACGACGAAAATGGCGTTTAACACAAGAACACGACGCCGTATGCACGTTTCCCACGCTATGTACACTGTTTGATCGGTCTCTAACCTTTGTGGTTTTAATATCAGTGAGTACGAGTCAAAAATATTCATGTAATATACACATTTGTTGATTAAAGTTATGGAAAACTTAAAAGTTGGCCTACAAATTACCTGGATGTCTTTATCCTCATATCAATGTCCCTATCTGTTTTGGGCATGCTATTTTTATGTGTAAAATATATCTCGGGATGAATTTAGTATTCTGCCACCACTTAAAATTCGGCACCTTTAACATGCGGTTTATTCCGTTAACGTTGCCGAATTCGTAGCCTGTGGCAGAATACTAAATTCTTTCCTATATCTCTGTTCTTCCAATGGCCTAGACATCATTTGAGAGCAAATTGAAGAAATTTCATATTTTGTGAAAATGTGCCAGTGCCGCTTTCAATGCAGAATCGAGCACAGTGGTTTCTATAGCCGAGGTCCTAGGGACCTCGGAAAAATGCAGATTTTAAAGACACTATCAGTGATTTGCTAAATCAGAAAATCGAAAAAATCATAAAAAATCAGATTTTTGCATGTATGTAACAAGTACAGGTATTCTAACATACCCTGCAAATGATAAGACCAGAAGCAACCTAATAAGGACAGAATCGGAAATTTTAGTCATTACTGTCTGAACTGAATGGACACTTACTGCAACACGTAATTGAATGGGGAATCGTATCTTGGAACACTGCCGTTTTCTTCCTTTTCTGTCAATTCTTCAGTTGGAAAAGGTAACTTATGAGAATTCTACAGACTTATCCTTCACTTTGAAGCTATTCCTGCAAATTTCAAATATTTTTCAAATCACTGATAGTGTCTTTAAGTTTAATCTAGTATGTAGTATAGTATCAGAGACAGAGACTCAGTCAGACTCAGTAAATCAAATTAAAAAAACGAAAAGCGGTCAAAATGGCTCCAAAATCAAAATGCGCGCGGCCTGCTGGGGATAAATTCAGTATTCTGCCACCATATTCATGCATTCTTCACATCAATGTTCAACATGCAGTTTATTCTGTTGAGTCTGCCGAATTCATCATGGGTGGTGACACTGACTTTTGTGGTCTTTCCTTATTTCATTTGTTTTGAACGGCTGAGCTGGTTGAAAACTTACCCAGAGACCTAACTATCCAAAGTGTTAACCTTTCAAAAAGGTCAGTATTTGAAGGAATTGACATTGTTCACTCAACGGCCACGTTTACTCTTAATTGTAAAGTCAATTTTAGAAGCCAAGAAAACAGCTTTATTTTGGTGTTGACAACCAAACTCCGAGATGGTCATGGAGGCTGCCATTTTACAACACGTTTCTATCCTTTATTCGCATACCTCTTCCTCTAATCTATGCAATCGTGATGTAGAAAATTTAACAAATAAATTAGTGGCACATTATAGCTTAAACTTAGTATTAAAAACGTCGCTCGAAAAATATTTGAACGAATAAATGTTGGTGCCAAATCCCCCCCCCCCAAATCCTTCAATTGACAACACTGATCTCTAGTGATTGACAACAAACTTTTTATAATACAGGGGGGGTAGGACATGCCAACTTAAAAGCAACAGCAAATTCAAAATGGCATCAACTTCCGGGTGCTAGTCTGTTTCAAAGACTTAACGGTATGAGGGCGCTATTACGCATATCGAACGGTTACACACAGACTTGACTAAAGACTAGGCCTGGTCACGAATATTTAAATCTAAATGACCGTTTATTGGAAATTACACTATTTTGCAGCGGGGTTAATCCACTAACCCTGACGGATTTTGAAGTCAATAATTTTTCCTTAATTTATCATGATATTACTAAGATCTTTTGAACAAAGGTTTAAAAGATGATTTTTTTAATGCCACTGGGACCGAGGCTGCCATAGTAAATGCACGTAGCAGTTCCCCAAATTACCGTTTGGAAATCCCCAATGCCCAAATCGAGCAGATCGTGTCCTACCCCTGTTATAATACAAACAAAGCTTGAGGGCGCTGTAACATAAGCGCAGCAGAGCCGTCGACACGGAGGGGGCTGGACATTACAGAGTAAATTAAAGGTATAATCAGTGATTTGCTATATCGGAAAATCTAAAAATCAGATTTGTGCATGTTTGTAACAAGTATAGGTATTCTAACATACCCTACAAGTGGCAAGACCAAAAAGCAACCTAATAAAGACAAAATCGGATATTTTAGTTATTACTGTCCATAGGCCTATTGAACACTAAAAGTCTTATACTAGGCCTACATGTAACTGAATGGTTATTCAATCAGCCAGTTTATTCACAACGATTCATTAAAATACAATCCAAACAAATAAAAAGATACATATAAACCTTAAAAGAGAAACATTTCTGGCAGTTAAAAAGGAGCCATCTAGGACAGGACAACGAGATACCCGACCAGTGGGTCTCGTGCAAGATATAAAAGACTCATGAAATATAAAAATTAAGTACACAAAAATCCAATTAAAGGTGCAACGAGAGATTTCAAATAACAGATGTCCCGAAAAAATGTGAAAATTCTGATTTGGGCACTGGTGTAAAGGTTTCTATCAAAAAATATCCCCCACCTGTAATGTAAGGATTAAGCTGAGAACTGTTTCTTTGGTACAAACATTGTAAAATTTCTAATTTTGTATAGGAGCAAATACGAAATTCAGCCTATGTTTTCTATTGAAATGTAAGCATATACAAATCACCATTTGTTTTCATTTAAGTTATTTCTGTGACCAAATAAAAGGTAGGGCATCTATTGAGCATCTAATCTATGTGAAATCATTACATATCTCAGAAAATATGGATGACTTTAAATCTCTTGTTGCACCTTTAAGTGCAAAACAAAGAAACAAAATCATTTTAAAAAGAATGCCTACAGTTTAAACAGTGGTGGGTCAAGCCAGGATGGTTCACACTTTGAACAGTAGATGCTAAAAGATGTACAGAACACAATTTTCAGTCACATCTCATATCTTTGAAAATTGCTGTTTTCTGCCTTTTTTTGTCAATTTCTCAGTTGGAAAAATAAATTATAAGAATTCTACAGACTTATCCTTCTCTTTCAAGCTATTCCTGCAAATTTCAATTATTTTGACTCTTTTGGGTAGATCACTGATCGTGTCTTTAAAGATATTGGTTATTTTTCGTTTCCATAAAGATAATGTACAAATTATGTTCGAGGATAATACTATGGCAGTTTCTATAAGGTGTTATAAATGTGCCATGCTGGATAGAATGTTTTAACCAGTATTTAAACAAGAAAATAATAAAACCAGGTTGTGAAACATTCCATTTTTAAAAGCTGGTGCCATATTATATGCTCCCCTTAGAATTTAAAAAACTAATTGTACCACATGTGCACCCCCTTCTAGAATAAAATGATCAGTCCATTGTGGTTTGCTCCTGCAAATTCAGAATTATAACCCATCCAAATCATTGCCTGTGAAGCCCGAAGTCCAATACACTCATCCTAAATTTAATGCCTTCATATTGGGGATTGCCTCGAAAGAAGGACTGAACTCAAGACGTTACTTCACATTATACACATAGCCTTTTTTGTAGAGTATATTTTTTATGTATCCCATAGTGGTCCCATTCAGCTAATGAAATTTTTATCTTCGTCAAGGAAGGTGATTTCATTAGTGTTGTCGTACTATAATACATGCATGGTCAATGATGTGCGAAACATTTAGCCAAGTACATTAAGCCCATGGGCATAGAAGTTCGTGCATTCAGCCATGGCATGATTTGAATTCCAATGTGAATTGAATTTTTAAATTAAATATCTAAAAGACCCCGAGTGATGCGGTAGAAATTTAAAATGATGTAGTTTGTTAAAAATTTTTTTCAGAGTTACTACTTGACTCGGTAATGCATGTTACCTCCTTTACTATGGAATGGTAAGGATATTGGAATTTCAACAAACCTTCCCATTCAGCAAGACAGCTAAATTGTCCTCCAAATGTTCAAAATTCTCGGCAAGGATCTTCCGATTTTCCCTTATTATTTGCTTGCAGGCCTTTTCTGAAAATGGGTTTGGTCATCACTTGAGTTCATATATGGCATTACCATGCACCTTAAAGCCATATGGCAGCTTTTTTGAAGAGCGCCCCCATTTTCAAACTTTGAAATATTTTGGCACGTTACGTTTTGGTGAACTAACCTGCGAAGAGAATGCTAAAAAATGCGTATTTAATCCATAAATACGATTTTGTAATTAGATTGGGATCCCAGATTGGACTTAACGGCAGAGCTTGCAAAGGCTACGTTTATGTCCGTCCAGGATAAATAGTGCCACCTTGAGAAAATCACCTCTAACTTGACTTGCCTGAACCACTAAAACAGCTAATGGTATGCCATAGACACGGAATGGCGCATTTTCCGGCCTATTTGGAAGGGTCCTTTTTCAGCATCCGCCGTTGAATTAATTATCGGGATCCCGAATAATTATTCTAATTACAAATTTCTTCATTTGTGCCACACAGACATTTTCGACTACCATTCACAGGTAGAAGTTTACTAGCCAGTTACCAATCCCCGAGTAAAAATTGGGGGCGCTCTTCAACAAAATGTGCTAATATTGCCTTTCATTCTAGGTGTAAAACCGTGGGTGTCTCAAGTTTGGTTTAATTGGTAGGTATATGGTTTTGAGAATATAACCATTTTTGCTGAAAAGGATTGCCTAGCTAATCTAAGATGCAGATTTTGGGCAAATGTTGCCACTTTTGACTAAAAAGTTAAAAAAAACTTTTTAGAAAATTTTGGCCACTTTCCACAGTGTACAGTTAAAAACAGAATTGGTGGGACTTCATAAACACAGCAAGTTACTCACTCTTGACCCCCCCCCCCCCCCCCCTCGGAATACAGTCTGCTAATGTTACCTGTGTTTGGAAAAGAAATGCCACATTATTTCATCCACTACACTAAATGCTCGCAATATTTTCAACAAGCCACGTATTACCCCGGACCACGAATGACATTTGACCCCCTTATCTGTTACCCCACATAAGACCCATTGTGTCAATGAATAAGCATACCAAGTATGAACTTGAGCCATCACTGCACTAAAAGGCTTGGCAACTTTTTATCCAAAAGTGTTAACCACATTCACAAGTCTAGAGCACATGCATCAAGATACCCTAAGTGACCCCTGAATGACCTTTGACCTCCTCATCTGTGACTTTAAGTGTACAACAGATAATTTTTAATTTATTGTTTTTTAAAGATGTGCTTTTGCTGTATGAAAGAAAGAATATCTACTGCAATAAGCCTGGCCTTATTAGCAAATAACAACACATTTGTCTGTGGAGGTCGCCATGTTGGCATTGTGACGTTGCTCGGCATTTGGTGACGTTGTATGACTTGAGAAGACAATAGACAAAACAGGTGTCTGTGGAATGTCTGAGGTACTCCCGGAGTACTCCCGGTCATTAAATCCGATTATATAGTGGTGTCTAAGTAGAAAATCACTATCGAACGCTTAACAACTAAGAAGAATTCTTGAATAGGATATAACTGAAAAGGTTTGGTTGGTTTCATTCATTGGCTACTTTCTTCAAGACACACTATGTACTACATACCACGTGATTTCTATTTTTCACGTGGACTGATCAAAATGGCTGCAATCACACTGAAGACATATCAACTTTTTTACTCTGGTATCACCAATATATGGTCATTTTTCTGATTGAAAGACATTCATTTTAAACAAAATTATTTATAATATTTTGAAGCAAAAATTATATTAGCCTGGTATTTCACTTTAACCATTCACAGGTATAGTTACTAGCCAGTTACCAATTGCCACCGTGTAAAAAGCTCAACATTTTTGGAAAATTGGGGCGTCTTCAAAAAATTCCTATTATTGCTTTAACCAAAAGTGTCTTACCAAAAGTTTGACACACACATACAGACTGACTGACCGACAGACATACACACACACACGCGAATCATGCTGCCATAATGCATAAGGTCTTCCTATCGACGACCTATTCATAATGAATGAAAAGCTGATTTTTTTACTCACAGAGCAATCGAAGATTTCAGGTTTTCAACACGCCCACACCTACTTTGAAATTTTCTTTAGTTTAGAATTGCAGTTTCCTGAAAACCTCAAAATCATATAAAAATTGGCCAGACAAAATCTTTACCTCAAAATGGTTTGTTTATTATCCAAAACTGATTGATTTCAAATTTCAATTTACTGACATAACATATTCACATATGATTATCTCATTTAGGGAAATGGTCACCTTTTGGATGCCAACACTGTTTTGGCTCATATTTTTCCATACAATTGAATGTTCCTGGTTCTCCGACAAAGCCATTGTATCCAAAATATAGAGACAAGAAATGGTAACCTGTCTCAAAAGCACTGTTTTTTTATTTTGCTATCTGTCTGAAGACCCAGTGGCGTAACCGGCCGCGTTCAACTAAGAGATTTGGGCCCAAATTATGCTCACTCAGGACCAGCTGCTCTGCTCCAGGACCTATGCTCCTGGAGCATTGTCTTGGCGCCGCTGGTCCTGGAGCATATGGTCCTGGAGGCATAAATATCTTGGAAAATATTCTAAGTCAAATATGCTCAAGGAGCATATTTGAATACGCAAATGGTCCAGGAGCATATGGCAAAATGCTCCTGGAGGCCATATATTTGACTTAGAATATTTCAGTTCTCCATGCTCCAGGGAAATATGGCAAAACATTTTTGCGTATGCAAATTGCTCCTGGAGCATATTTGACACTATTTAGAAATGTTTTCCAGATTATTTATGCTCCAGGACCATATGCTCCGGACCAGCCCAGCTGCTCAGGACCATATGCTCCAGGAGCAAGGTCCTGGAGAGCTGGCTGGAGGCATACTTCGGGCCAACATCTCTTAGAAGCTATCAGGCCTACCCGCTGGAGGGGGAAAATTTCCCAGTTTGGTAAATTTTCCCTCTCGGGGGGGGAGGGGGGGGGGGTCAAAGGGGGGGGGGGTCAAAAGGCCAATTTTTTTTTCCCGGTCAGAGGGCTAAAAAAACGGCTGATTGAGCATGATTTTGAAAAAATTTTCCCGGAAAAGTCGTCGGGGACCCGGGGCCAACCTGCCCCCTGCCCCCGCAGGTTACGCCACTTTGCATTAGCACATTTTGTGAAAGAACTGTTCATAAGGATGGGGAGAAAGAAAAGCATGTCTACACAGATCTGGATTTCGGTGTCAAATGCAACTCTGAAATTCAAGGGTGCTTAAGACCACTATTCAGTGATTGCTAAATCAGGAAAATCGAAAAAAAAAAATCATCAAACATCAGTTTGCATGTATGGTAAAAGTAAGTGATCCTAAACATACCTGCCAAATGATATAAGACAGAAGCCCCAACCTAATAAGACAGAATCGGAAATTTTCGTCAATTACTGTCCGTTCGGACACTTACTACAACACGTTAATTGAAGGAGAATCGTTTCTTATCTTGGAACACTTGCCGTTTTTTCTCCCTTTTGTCAATTCTTCAGTGGAAAAGGTAACTGATGAGAATGGGAATTCGACAGACTTATCCTGCACTTGGAAGCTATTCCTGCAAATTTCAAATATATTTTTTCAAATCACTGATAGTGTCTTTAATTCACATTTATACAAGATATGCTATCAAAAAAGCCATAAACACAACCCCACTTTACATGAAAGGGGTGCTTTTAAAATGAAATCCACCCACATTCACATGCATGGAACAGATTCCAGCAAAAGAGAGAGAACCTAATATAACTACCCAATTCAATTAAATTTGGGTATTTTGACACAAAATGACCTAAAAGCACACATTAATGCATTTTTTTGTGGTTTTGGTATAAGTAACATCACCAAACCCCACTAAAATTGTATATTTGGGTTGGGTACTTTTTAGGTCTCTCTTCTGTGATAGAATGTGATGGCGAGTCATTGCTGTATATTTTTCTGGACCATTCTTAATGAGCTCATTTGCCTATTTTTCAATCAAATGTGATTAAACCAGTTATGGGGGGGGGGGGGGCATCTCAATTATCCTAACCCGGGGGGGGGGGGGGGGGCAACGCCAGAGATTTGCCCGAATTCAATGCTCCAGACCATCCTTTATTATCTCATAAGGCGCTATTCAATATTTCTACTTCAATCCACAACTGCGGATGTTTTTATGCTTCAATCTCCAACTCTAACTACCATACAATCATAAACTAAATTTTGTTCCTGGAAGGGAATCGAACCCCGACCTTTAGATAACAAGACGAGCGCCCACAGCCCACACGCCAACGCAATCCGAGCGCGGCAGAAAGTCGTTCTTTTGTAATACTTCCAATATAAACATTAACGGAATAAAAGCGCACACATAATAATGAACAGCGCCCCTAAGGGCACGAGTTGAAATACCTGCTCTGGAGCATGATTCGGGCCAAAATCTCCAAGATCGGGGGGGGGGGGGGGGCTCCCATCTTGGAAGTGTGACACGTATGTAAGGTTTGTTTAAACCCCATTTTTCAGCATCGTTGTCACGCAAAGCCCCATTTTTTTTTCAATCTCACCCAAAGGACCCTTATTTTTGTGAAAATGTTTTTACCTACGGGTCACCCAAATACCCCTATTTTGGGGGTAAAATTTTGAAATTTTCACCCAAAGACCTCTAATTTTTTAGAAAATTTGGCTAAAATCTCTCACCTAAAGACCCCATTTTGGGGAAATTTTTTGTGTGCAACTTTGCTACTACTTAAAAACCTGTTTATTTGGGGCCCATTTTGCCTGTCTCTCACCCCAAAGACCCCTATTTTTTTCAGTTCCGTCACCGATGCCCCCCCTTGGGTTTGGAAACGTGAAGCCTTACATATTCATTTCATATTTGAGTGCCCCCTCTGATCCTAACATACCCTACAAGTTGCCAAAAGCAACCTAATTATAACAAAATCGGATATTTTAATCATGTGGTGATCCTGTACGGACACCTTACCACGCCTCACTATAACGCATAAGCTGGAGGTTGAACCCCTAACAGAGGCCCCACTCACTATGCACTTGTTTGCATTTTGGAGAATTTTTGGCATACCCCAAAAATCTGTATCACCTATATATTCTTAAAAATTATAAGGTCTTAACTCAATTCCACTTCCCATTGTAGAGTAACAGAATTTTCACTTGACCACATCTCAATGGCGCACCAAACAGTTACCAACAGAAAGTCCAACTCTGAGTTAGCATTTTTTGAGCTACTCTTTAGTCTATTAATTGGAGATTCGTATCTTCGAACACTGCTGTTTTCTGCCTTTTCCTCCAATTTTTCATGAAAAAAACAGGAGAATTCTACGACGTATCCTTCACTTTTAAGCTAAATCCCTGTTAATTTCAAATATTTTGACGCTTTGATTGAGTCACATGATAGTGTCTTTAACTCAAAAGTGGATCTTTTTTCAATCAAAATACCATGTATTAAAAGTATCAATATTTTGCAGGAGACCTCAGATGAAATTGACCTTAGCTGTGACCTTGGCCGCATGAGTCAAAACGCTGCATCAATGGACCCAGGTTTGGTTACAATTATTGTTCGGTAGCATATCCATGGAACAGCTTTTCAATACCGAACAAATCGCTCCCATTTCATTGCAACTATCCAAGTGGCACAACCGTGTTTCCATGAATAGGCCATTCGTCCATTGTGTATTAGACTCACCTCCCAAAAAGTTAAAGGCCGACTCAGATTTCTAGAGGATATAACCCCCAATTTTTTCTAACAACCATCAAACTGTTTTGCAGGGGGGTAGGACATGCCAACCTAACAGCACAGAACGGCAATCAACTTCCGGCTAACCGAGTGTTAATCTTCTTCAAAGACTTAACGGTAAAGGTCGCGCTTACGCGTTATCGAACGATCACACACAGACTTAACTCAAGCTTAGACCTGGTCACAAATATTTAAACTAATGACCGTTTATTTGGAAATTACACTATTTGCAGCGGGGTTAATCCACTAACCCGACGGATTTGAATCATACTTTTTTCCTCATTATCATATTACTAATGTATTGAACGCAGGTTTAAAGGTGATTTTGAATGTCACCTGGGACGAGGCTGCCCGTAGAAAATACCGTAAGAACCCTAAAAGACCGTTTAGAAATCCCCAAATCGAGCAGATCGGTCCCGACCCCCCTGGGTTTGTTTGCTTGTACATAGCATGCTTGCCCACATACTATCACTATGTGAAATACCCAAGCTCATACCAATATTGGAATCACAACTTTGTAATCAATTCCAGCTCAAAATTGGGTTATTTTACAATGTTACGTATGGGGACTTGTACATAATAAATATACTGCATCAAACAAAATATCCATTTTATCTGGGACTTCTGGGTTAAGCAGCTTTAGTGACTATCTTTTAATTTGAGTTTGACATTCATAATTAATACTAAAAAAAGTTATATGTCCAAAATCACTTGAGTCTGCCTTTAACTGACCACCCTATTTACAACATGACCTCAGAAGATCATTTTGACCCCGCCATCCTTTCTTAATTTTGGTCACATTGTCCATAGTGGAACTTTATTGATTATTGTTCACATTGTCCACAGTGAAACACACCAGAGGACCTGCAGGATTAAGCAGAGAAACCAATCCTCATTTGTGACATTGCATTATCTAGTACCCACTTTTACAAATCCTATAAGACTTTTATTAATTTAAGTTTTTCTGATGCCAAATTTGAAAACCTGAAATGTTCATATTTTGAAGAAATGCACTTTTACTTTAGCGGATTTTAAAGGTGCAACGAGAGATTTTGAAAGAACCGCAAATATTGTGTCATAAAGTATTTCATATAGAATTAGTCACTCAATAGATTTCCTTACCAAATGTAATTTTGCTACATAAATGTCTTAAAACAAGAAAAAGGTGATTTTATTTGCTTATATTTCAATAGAAAACATATGTGAATTTCGTATTTGCTCCTATAACAAATTATAGATTTCACAATTTTGTACTAAAGAACTTTGCCTCAGCTTAATCCTTTCAGATGGGGATATTTTTGATTGAAAGTGCCTTCATCAAGGCAAAAATCATACTTCGATTTTTTAGGCCCCTTGATATATGAATCCTCGTGTGTTGTTTGGCACCTTTAAGTGTTAGGCTTCAATGGGAAATCACATTTTTTATCATAAACACCCCTCCCCCCCCTATTATGCTGATGTGTGATTGGGATACTATCGTATCTGACCCTGTAAGTGGCTTTCCCGTCTTGGGGGGGGAAGGTTAATTTTAAACACTTTCTCCATTGGGAGGGGCATACAATAGAAAAGAAGATCATAAACATTCCATCATTCCCATGGTTTGACCTGCCAACACTAATGAGCAAGTCATGGCTAATTTAACCAGGGCCAAGTTCATAGCCTTGGACTTGCACCTGTTAACACTGACCAACATGTTCTGGTATCATAATCATGCACTAAAAACAGAGGGGTGTATTGCTAAATGCACTCGTGAGTGAAAGCTATTGAACTGACACCATGGGAAGAGTTTTATTACTCATATGAATTATTCTGTTATGACGTCTCCGTAGACGGCTAGGTCATCAATCCTTTCCAAACACCAATAAATGAGCATGTGCACAAATGATCTAAATTATATATAGATAAACATTTTAATGATCTTGACTTGATTTTGTTTTCAAAATGTGGGTATATCCAAAACAAATCACATATAATTACACATTTTAAGAATTAAATATTAAAATTTACAATTTTGCACTGAGTGCAGCTCGATTTTGAAGGCGTTGCAGTTCAACATGATAAATTTATGTCCTCACAGCGAAGACTCCCAAATGACAGTATGCAAAGTGCACATAATTTAACTCTTCAGTTAGTATATTCCATGGGAATGCTTCTCAGTCCCTGAAGTAACTTTTGTCCAGCAGTTCAAACGACAAGGTTAATTAAGTCCCTCAACGACATAATCCACAGTATATCGTCCAAGATAATCCCACGATGTCTATCTGTCCACAATGTGGAACTATTTTGATTCCCAGCCCTTTTCGGCTTCAAAGACGAAAGTAAAATAATTACAGAACTCTGCTCACTGGACTTATAATCCTGGCACTAGTACTTTACATGGTCTGCTCCCTTAATGCAGGTAAAACTATCTATCTCTAGCTACTTGTTAGTAGTGGATGCTGGCATATAGTCCTTCCAGTGATAGTATTTGACTTACTCACAGATAGATTTCCTGCCCCTTTCTTAAACAATACTCGTTACATCATCCTCATGCAATAAACATAACCTTACACTAGCTGACAATCGTAATTCATCACCCGAATTACATTACTTGCAGATAAATAACTCTATGGGGAAATTCGCCAGATCTTGCATGTTTTTGATCTGAAAACAAACAATTTTCTAAGTTTAGGATCCTTAGGAATTCCCCACGTCCCCTATTGTGCAATCTAACAGTTGCCACGTTAGCAAAACAAACTAGGGGTATTCCCCCTTTCTCTTTTTATCGTAACAAAATACTTTCCCCGTGAGAAATCGCTTCTCAAAAAATTGAGAAATTAATATTTTTAAGAGTTTAATCAGAAAGAAATGGGAGGCCATATAACCACTTCCAAAGCAAATAGCTTTGTGCTTCTCTACCAGTAGAGATTCCTCTATGGCATTTTAGAGGAAACCTGAATATCCATGAAAACCAAGTTCTTATGATACACGCAATATCGCATAAAATGACAATTCCTTAGCCGATTTTACAATAAGGGCGCTTCTCTCTGTGATCCTGCCCAGGTCCTATGGCAATTTGAAGTACCAAATCAAAATCATATCTGAATTTCAATAGCGATGTTACCTGTAACAGATATTTGCTAAGGTTTGAATAAAACACTCAGACATTTGTTGTAGAAACATGTTTATTAACTGTTAAATTCCTGTTAAACTTCTCCAGAAAAACAGCCAAAGAACCCACTATTTAAAATTATATCAAGAGACTGAAAAGTAGTAAGTAGTAAAAACAAGGTTATACAATGTCAAACCAAGGATATTGCTATTTCCCAATAATTTGATTTTGCCGGATTTTTAAAAAAATGTTTACTCTTAATGGGAAGTTTCAGTTTCTTACCTAAATGTGCATAAAACGAAAATCACAAGATTAAAGGTGCTTGTTCCGTCGTCTGTTTTTGGTTTTGTTTTTGTTATCCCCCCCCCCTGATTACCCGGAAAGTAGTATAAATTTTGAATCAGATGAAAGGCCGATTGTTCCTCATTGTGGTCCATGAAATTCAGCTTTCAAATCCATCTCTCAAGCATACAGTGGCACTATGCACTATCAGTTCTAGCATCAAAACAGCAAGGTTCCAAGTTGTTCCACGGTACATGATGGTCAGTGTGTGACAAGTGTAGGCTTCATCAGACAAGTAGAGAACAAGATAGACAAAAATAGGAACAAAGCACCTTTAAATGTACAACGAGAGATAGAGATTTAAAATAACAGGTGAGCCTAAAAAATGTAAAAATTCTGATTTTTGCAATGGTGTAAAGCTCTCTATTGAAAATATCCCCATCTGAAATGATTATTTAAGATGAGAACCTTTCTTGGGTACAAAAATCTTGAAATTTCTAATTCGTATAGGAGCAAATACAAAAATTCAGCTTGTTTTTCTTCAAATCCCTTTGTTTTCATTTCAGTTATTCTGTAGTCAAAAGGTAGGGAATCAGGGTGGACTAATTATATGAAATCACTAAATCTCACAGAAAATATGGATACTTGAAAATCTTCATGGCACTTAAATAGACATAATTTGAATTTTTTTGAATTTGAACTAAGACATATGACATAAAATACATGTACCTATATTTCTTTACTAAGGTGACGTTGTTTATTCCGACATTTGAAATGAAGTGAAGTGAAAAACTGCTAAAAAATTGTACATGTATCATTTGGAGCTTGAATTTGGTTTTCTATGCCTAGCATTTTCCCAGCAACCCTACCTTACCCCACCCTGACGTAAATAATGGTACCTAAATTTAGGTTGATTGTAAATTACAGGCTTGTGTAAACATAACCACCTATTTTAAATTCATTATACAAAGAGTGTTCTTCCAATCTTACATCAAACTGTCTAGGCAAAAAAAAAAAAAATGCTGAAATTGTGAGAATCAAACTATGCATTGCACATTGTTCAGCCTGCCCCATGCCTGCCACATTAAGCAAGCACACAGCAATTGGCTCCGGTTCTATGCAGGTCGGAGAATCTTTGTGAAAAACTTCACAAGTTTTAAGTTTGTATTACATTTATGTCAATGCTTTGACAAATGCTCTCTCTCTACTTTTGATATATATGTTAAAGTTATCTGCACCCAAAATTTTGACAAGATTCAATTTCTCGACATTCAACTCTTGATACCATTCAAGCCACTCTATTTGCAAAAATGAATTCTCTGTAATACAGAAATGCAAGAGTTTATCAAAGGAAGACCGATTGTACATCTTTTCTAGCTTGACACTTTGTATCTTTATAAGAGACGGGGGCTGTGCATGCAAGGCAGCATGTACATTAATTAATGCAAATCCTACAAATGCCAAAATGAGTCCAAAAGCGGCCCTCGACTTATTTCAAATTTGAAAAGATTCTACACATGGGAACTGTCAAATATATGATGGCATCTGAGCATATGTGCATCGTTTTAAATTACTCCTGCGATAAAAAAATCCTGCGAAAGAAATCCTTTGCCAACTGATATATGTAAGAGGGTTTCGGCAGGCGGAAAGTATGAGCGTGAATATTAAATTAGCTAGCCCAGTGATGTAGCACCATGTGGAAAATGTTTGGTGCTCGTCCGAGCAGATACAGATTGTGTGTAAAAAAACCCGACAGAATGTTCATATTTTCTCAAAAGGTTTATAGGTTCAGACCAGTTGAAGGGATGTTCTTCTAAGAGACAAATTTGACACTCTGATGCAAAATATCCATAGAAACCCCTTCGTTTTCCGGGAGAATATGTGTAGATTTATTTTTCATTACAATCATTCTCATGGGGGGACTGATAACGTTAGTTCTCTCATGCCAATACGATTTAGACAAGTATCTTTTGCAGTCTGTTGACACAGACTTAACACTGTGGGTACTTTTCTGCACCCATCTAAGAGGAGGTATATAGTGATGTCCCACAATGCATTCTTCAAATAAAATTTTGAAATAGTTTATTGCCACAAGTTATAGTGACAAAAAAAGTACCTAAAGGAACAGAACTCATTCCAAACTTGCAATTCAGTACTTTTTGCCACTATAACTCATGTGGCAACCCAGTGCAAAATGGTATTGGAAGAAATGCATTGATGGGAGAACAATCTTTACCTTTTCTTGACATATGTAGAAGAGATTGTAAAAATTTATGTACTCCCGTCTAGTAGTGCATATTTGTAACATCTTTTCTCCAAACGTGGATTTCTGACTATATTTAACTGAAGTAAATGAAAACTACCCGGACCTTTTTCTGTCCTAACAAAGACCTTTCATTACGAGTGCACATGGAGTACCTAAGAAGCCATTTACACCACGAGTAAGAATCTGGCTGTGTACAAACAATGATATGCGGACAATTATGTAATTTATGGCAGAATAAGTGCGCATGTGCCCTTATCATTGATTAGGTTCATATTTCAAAGAGATTAGATGGACAAAATTCAAAAAAGGATCATATCAAACTAAAAAAAGATCCCATTTACACACAAGGAAGTTGTCTTAAGAAAACAATTGATTGTGACCAATCAATCTTTTATTGTTTTTCTAAAGACCCTCATTCAAGGGGGTTGAACTAATCCCATAAGCAGCAATATCCTATATGAACTGTACTAAACACACATCAGTACTTAGGGTGAAAAAGTGTTAAAAAGTTTAAAACCAAAAACATTCCATGATCATGCTAAAAAAGTCCCAAGTACTAATGCAGTGTGGGATAAAAAGTCATACAGTTCAAGGGGTTTTTAGTGTTAAGAATATGATTTTGTGGGATCCAGGCCCGTACGCAGGGGGGGGGGGGGCGTGCGGGGGTGCGGTTTTTTTTGCAACCCCCCAAATTCCAAAAAGGGAAAACGGTCCACTTTTTGCCGATTTTTTGATAAAAAGGTCCAAAATTTAGAGAAATATGACGGCGAAAAAGTCCACCTTTTGGTGATGAGATGTTCAATGTTAAAAAAAGGACCATTTTAGGGGGATTATGTCCATTTTTCAAAAAACGCGGTCCACTTTTTAGAAGATCCGCACCCCCCGTAAAAAAAATCCTGCGTACGCCCTGGTTGGTATCACATGATCCTATTGAGGTGAAATTTCCCAAAAATGGTGCATTGTGGTCTTGACTCAGTACACCCTTTGAGGACTCATTTAAAATATTGACCTGACATGTGCAAGGTGAATTAACACCTCTGTGGGTGTGTAGCATAATGGGAGAAACTATCAGCCAATTGAATTTGGTTTATATTGAAGCAATAACAACACACCTTGTGAGAGTGCACCCAATTTTCAAACATACATCGGTCGTCGGAAGTTTTTTACGTTTCTTCCGTTTCAGTTTCCGCACATTGTGTCGCATGCCGTCGTGTTTGTAATTGATTGGTCTCATTTGACCTTTGCCATATGGCAGTGACCGTGGACCTCATTAACAAATGAGGAGGGACCCAATGGTTGCACTTATGAGTCAAGTTTGGTTCTAATTGGAAATTAAACTTTCAATTTCGTGTCAATTTTACATTATTTTCAGCATATCTTACAACGTGACCTCACATACCTTTGACCTGGTATGTGACCTTTGACCTCATAAGCAAATGAGGGATCCCATGGAGCACTGATGACGAAGGTTTGGTAAATCCATCAAAGTATGTGGATTATTACACAGGCCAACTGTTAACCCTTTTTCACAACAACAACAGACATCAACACAACATCACAGACTACAGGGGACAAATTGATCCCATGTGTCTTCCTGCTTCCTCCTGCCTTCAAGCAGGCGACACAAAAACTTGCGGTTTTTGTACAGTTGTTGTTGGTAATTGTCTATCAGAACTATACCTGCAATGGTAAATGTTCAAAAGTGTGTATTGTCATTAAAGAAGCGATTGTAATTAGGATCGGGATCTAAATTTCTGTCCGTCCATTGTGAAATCGGCAGTGCCACCTCACGATACTGACCTCTAACTTGATGAACTGCCCTCAACCAACAGAACAACTACTGAATGAAGCTTATACAGGCTCTATTTCCTGGCCTATTTCATATTGGGAGGATGTCGCGACCAGCCACGGAATTTTATCGGTATTAAATATTAATTATCCTTATTTATACCATTCATTCTTTAGCAAAACACATAGTACAAGTTCAATCTTTACTATTTACAGTACAGTTTACTTGCAATTACCAAGTGCAAAATAAATCAAAATTTTTTGGAAAATTGGGGGTGCTCTCCAGAAAAATGTGCTGTTTAGACATCAAAGTTTTTTTGCTCATTGTAGTATGGGTTATCATCGAATCTATGCTTGACATTCCTCTTTAAAAAATGGTGCATGAAATATCTTGACAATAATGCTAAAAACGAATTTTCACTGAAAGGAAGCTTATGTATCAAAAGGGTATCAAGTTCACTTTTAAGTCCAAACCAAAATCACACAGAAATTTGATCAAGCTTGTCAAAATTGACTTATACTTGGTAAACTGGGCTGATTGAGATCTGAGTGTCATGATGTTATTATAGAACTATTATCCTCCCCCCTCCCCATATATCTGATGAGAAAATTTTCCCAAATAATATTGTAAGAAGGTTAGGTTGTGCCCAGGGGGTTAATGTACTGTCTGTTGACAGCTACACTTTTTGAAGGAGTTTGGAGATCATTAGCCAAACAAATTCAACATACTCAAACTATCAACATCTGGAAAATTTTAGGGCAGTGCCATGAAATGCAGTATTATTGCTTTATAAATTGTGTACATGTTTTTATTTTCTAGATGACTTCTGTGCTCCAACAGGTTGAATGTCTCCGTGGACGTTTACTACATATTCTGTTGTTGTTCGTTGAACTGAATGGCAAATGGCTCATATGGGTGAAAGGTGACAACCACCAACTTCCGGGCGATGGGCGGAGAATGTACCACCTAACACTCCAGCGTGAATCTTGAACTTCAGTAGCCCGAAATCGGGAATAGAACCGGAAAATGAAATGCAAAATCCTTAGTAGTGAATTATTAGCTTAAAAATTCACAGAACCTACTGAAATTGAATTTTTTTTTCATACACTGTTAAAGGGACCAGTCAATAGTTCTACAAACAGTTTTGTTAACGTTGGCTAGGGTGGTAAAAATGTCATGTCCATTACTTCTTTAAAGGACCCAAGGACATTTTCCAATACAAATTTCTCTAAATTTGGCACTTGGTTAGTTGTAGATGACTTCTCAAGATGTTAGAAGTTTATTTTGACCAAACCAGTAGAAAAGGAAATACAAAAACTAATTTTCCAAGTTGCCTCGTGTCCTGAACAACC
>JAMKCH010000955.1:0-45251 GCA_023653785.1 Ophioderma brevispina | reverse complement strand
CCCACTAACGGATTTTTAGGATAGCCCCAAAACGCCAAGTACCCAGCGACATAGAGGCACCTTGGGTTAATTTCATTACATCCTTTGCCGTCCATTTTGCGAAAACATTTTGGGGGTACCCTACACCCCTAAGGGTTAGGGTGATGAGCCGTCAAATGTCTCGGAGGTAGGGGGGGGGGGGGGGGTGGTTGTCACCTGCGGGAATTTTTAAGTCCACACAAATTTGAACAAATATCTTCATGTTATGGTTTGTTGAAACTTGCAGGGAGGTAATCATCAGTTCCATTCTTTATAAGTAAAAACCCGGTTTTTAGTTCAAATTCCGATATTGAACTTTTTTAGCGAAAAAATCATTTTCCAAATGTTGGCCTATATTCGCTGAAAATCCGTATTTTTATGTCCGCGATGCGTAAAAACGTCATTGTGGACGTCATAACATGCGTTTTCATGAGTTGGTTATCAATGGATAAAGGAGACCCTACCCTATACCAGTACCAAACAATCATACCTTTGGGCGTATCAAATCCAAGTTCATGAGGTCAAGGTGGTAAGACGGTTACGAAAAATACCCTAGGAAGACGAGTGTTAAAGTTACTGGCATTCCCCATTAAAATCGTACTAATCTTATCTATCAAAAAATCATTTTTCTTGGATTCTTTTATACTAAGGTTAGAAGGAGTAAACAAAAGGAAAAGAGTTAACGGGATGGGCGCCGGCGGGTGTACCGAAATATTGCTCAAAATGAAAGGAATAGGTTTAACTATAGAGAACTGCCGTCAGTGTAACCGGCCAAAAGAAGGCTCGTTTTAAAAATCAGTGTCTAAACGGACATGTTACTCCTTTGCATTATGCACTGAGTACATTGTCATCATGCATGTAGATTTGACCATTTAAGGGTTGTTTTGAAGAATAATATGTGGGCCAAGAATATTAATTATCTATTTTTTATTCTATTAAGTATTACTGTTCCAAAGTCGAATTGTGGATTTTGGTAAAAACATAGAAATATAAAGAAAAATAACCAGACGCCGCTTTTTTTTTCGAAAGACCTTACCATCAGTACTTTATTGAAAAAAAATGTCATAATGTCATTAACGTAATAGGATGCATAACTGTATAAAATAAAACTATTATAATCATATTCAAAAATAAAAAATCAACATAGATCATCAAACAAATAATAATGACAATAATTCAATGTGGAAACACAAAACTCTAAACACAAAACTCGGCCACATACCGTCCAAAACTCGGCCCCACACCGTCCAAAATCGGCCACATACCGTACAAAACCCGGCCACATACAGTCCAAAACGGCCACATATCGTCAAAAACTCGGCCACATATCGGAAAACTCGGCCACATACCGTCCAAAACTCGGCCACATACCGTCCAAAATGCGGCCACTACCTTCCAAAACTCGGCCACATACCGTCCAAAACTCGGCCACATCTCTCAAAAACTCGGCCAATACCGCGAAAAACTCGGCTACATACCGTCCAAAACTCGGCCACTACCGTCCAAAACTCGGCAACATACCATCCAAAACTCAAGGCCACATACGTCAAAACTCCGCCACATATCGTCAAAAACTCGACCACATACCGGAAAAACTCGGCCACATACCGTCCAAAACTCGGCCAAATATCGTCCAAAACTCGGCCAAATACCGGAAAACTACGGCACATACCGTCCAAAACTCGACCAAATATCGTCCAAAACTCGGCCACAATACCGGAAAAAATCGGACACATACCGTCCAAAACTCGTCCACACGGCGTCGAAAAAACTCCACCCACACGGCGTGCAAAACTCGACCACACGGCGTCACAAAACCCGACACACGGCGTCGCAAAACTCGACATAAGGCGTCGCAAAACTCGATACACGGCGTCGCAACCGACCACATAATACAAAACTCGACACACGGCGCCGCAAAACTCGACATACGGCGTCGCAAAATTCGATACACGGCGTCGCAAAATTAAAACTCGACCACATACACAACTCGACACACGGGGTCGCAAAACTCGACATACGGCGTCCTCAAAACTCGATACACGGCGTCGCAAAACTCGGCATACGGTGTCGCAAAACTCGACATACGTCGTCGCAAAACTCGCATTATGACTCTGTGCTTGCCATATTTATGACTGCTGTGGCTTGCCATAATTTCCTCTCTTTCATTGATACCAAATAATTATGGCGTCACAATGACGTCATAAATCCGCGATCCGGTAAATTGGCATTTTCCATAGAAAATGGCGAAAAATCAATTTTGCATTTAAAAAAGGTAGGAAATATCGGATTTTCATGCGGTTTTTAGCTCTAATAATGTCAATTGACTAGTTTTAACATAAACGTAGAGTTTTAGAGCCATAATTATGCATAATATTTTTTTTAAATGTACCATAAAATCTCCTTGGGTGGCACGAATCCCCCTTACCCTTGGACTTTGAAGGCATACTTTGAGAGGGGGGGGGCACATGAATTTTCAATAGAGAAATCTCCTACCAATGGGAATGATAAATTTTTGAAGCGGAAGCCAAGTGGAACAGGGTTTTTTTTTCGCCAAAATCCCCCACCCCTCGGGTAAATATAGATCGCTCCCTAGGTAATTGCACAATGTCCTTACTCACACCAAATACAAGGCAACAAATATATTTAAGTGAAACATTGCATTTGAGTGTTTCGGGCGTTAATCTTTTTCTTTAATACGCTGAAATCGCGAAGTGGTCCTTTAAAAGGAATCATGTTATTTGAACTCACTTATTGTACTCTTTCTGTTAGAACGCTTAAAAATAGCTGGTCTCGCAGGTGAATTTTCAAGTGAAACACACGAGCCATATGGCGTGTACTGTGATTCGAAAATGATTGTTTTATTTTGTATTTTTTAATTTCTATTATTCCTTTAAGTAAGAAAGAAGAATGTGCCATCGAGTGAGATTTCAACTAACAGGTTTCCTAAAACAAAATGTGTGAAAATTCTGATTTTTGCACTGGTGTATAGCTCTCCATCAAAAATATCCCCATCGGGAAGGATTAAGCTGGAGAATGTGCTTTTCAAAAATTGTGAAATTTCTAATTTGATATAGGAGCAAATATGAAATTCAGCCTATTTTTCTGTTGAAATATTAGCATATACAAATACCTTTTGGTTTTATTTTGTTATTTCTGTAGCAAAACAAAAGGTAATGGAATCTATGAGTGTCTATTCTATATAAAATCACTACATATATAACAGAAGAAAGTATGGAGGACTTGAAATCTCTCGTTGCTCCTTTCAAGCAATGGTCGAAAGAGTTAAACGAAATAATAAACAGAGCAAATTAACACAACAAAAACTTTTGAAGGGAAGCCCGGTAAATTTCCAATCAGCTCAATAAGTTGACTGATTGAAATAAGCTGACCAGTCGACAGCCCTAAGTTATGGGTGTCTTACGTAGATAGCAACATGTGTAATTATAGAGGTCGCTCTAACTTGCACGTTGTGTTGAATTCTCAGTAGCGGACCTCGGCTCCCTATCTCAAAGAAGAAGAAGAGAGAGAGAGAGGGAATAAGATTAGTATTAATAGTATTTTTTTTTTTTATATTTAACATCAGTTAACATCAATTACTCCAATTATCCCCAACTTTATATTTTAAAATATAAAGTCAAGTACCCCAACGTGACATTTAGGTCACTGACCTCATACAATGGATTGGAACACAACCAAGGGGTGAAAACCATTCAAACCAGTCGTCCGTGCTGTTCGCTGATTTTGTATTGCACGAATAATTATTAGTTTGGGTGCTGTATACACAACATAATGTCAATGTCGATACAAACAATCCGCCCAAAATATCAGTTGTTGGATGTGGGGCTATTGGGTGGTTAAATTTGGTCCTCCCAGGCCACAAACGCATGAAATGCACACACAGTCGTCTTGATTTAAATAAACCGCCTCAATGAATACATCTTTTCACTAAGCGAGCATTGCATTATGAGAAAAAAGGTATCTGAGCACAATGATCCAGGACCCACACTATTATTAAACCTGGCCACCTCTAACACATACATTAATTTGTATCACTCCGATTAGTGTATATGCAAAGCGGCACCCACAGTATTGTGGAAGAAAGCGGAGGCAGCCATGCTTTCTATTGTGGTACTCTATTTTTCTTTGTGGTCGGCCAAAACATGCGAGACGGTGAATTAAAGATTACGTAACGTTTTGCCTCTTCTATCTATATAGAACTTTTTCCTTTTTGTACACAAACATAATTGTATATTAGATCAAGAGGTGCTATATGGATAGGAGAGGCAAAAACGTTACGTAATCTTTAGAAATTCACCGTCTCGCATGTTTGCCGACCACAAAGAAAACATAGAGTACCACAATAGAAAGCAATGGCGCACATTCCGCATCTTCCAACTTCTGTTGGGTGACGCTTTGCTGGGCATATCAACAATCGGTAAGTATACAAATTAATGTATGTAGAGGTGGCCAGGTGTAAATAATAGTGTACCTGGATCATTGTGCTCAGATACCTTTTTTCTCATAATGCAATGCTCGCTTTAGGTGACAAGATTGTTTCTTGAGGCGGTTTATTTAAATCAAGACGACTGATGTGTCATTTCATTCGTTGGGGTGTCCATGGGTAGGCACAATTTAACCACCCAATAGCACCCAACAATCAACACCCTGATATTTTGTTCGATTGTTTGTATCGAATTGGACATTATTGTGTATCAATGCACCAAACTGATATTAATTCCGTGCAATATTTCAAAATGTGCAGCGCCCAGCACTACGACTGGTTTTGAATGCGTTTCAACCCCCTTGATTAGATTGAATGGAGCAACGGGTGGACATCTTGTTCTACCGAACACAATAGCAGTCCAGAGACACCTGTTTAACAGAAGTTGTTTATCCCGGGTGCACGTTTTAATACGCGCAAATACAATGATCTCGCTGAATTGCTTGATTCTGTAGTTTGTTATGTCGCTATCCCATTCAATGTGAACAAATTTTGTATAAATGACCGACTCTTAACCACACTGCTTGGGCTCTTTTGGATGACAATATGGCCGTCAGTTCCTCAATTACGAAGCACAAATTTCCAATCCATTTTTCGAATAGAGATCATGATTTAGTTAGACCGCGAGAGAACGCTCAATTACTTTGAACGGGACTCAGTGATTCAACTTGAAATCTTCATCAACATCGTAGCATGATTTACTCCGCTTGAGAGTACTCTTAAACTAAATAGATGTTATAAAAAAAGTTAATTATTTCCTGCATAACTCGTAGTAAATAATCTGCTTCTCCGATGTCTCAGAGGAAAAAACCAAGGCCCCAAAGCAAACCAAGATTTTTTTAGGGGATGGGTGATTTTTTTTCTAAAGGGGGTTTTCAAAAAAAATGCAAAGGGGGGGGGGGTGGCATTGTGGATTTTTTACCGACATGCATACCTTTTTCGACAAAAAAACCCATAAAAAACATTAAAACAATTTTTGCCTATTTGGGCCTCTTCTTCAGATATTTTTTTAGGGGTGGGGAATTTGACAATCTCGGAGAGGGGGGGGGGTTGATCAATGTGGGTACACATTTTGATCCAAACAGCTGGACCCAATTTGTAATCGGATGTTTTTTGGTGAAACGCTTCATGGGAGGGCGATAACATGAAAAATTGGATTTGGATCGAGTCACAAAATGTTCAAGAAATCTGGAAGGCTTTCAAAAACTTAAATGAGACCGAGGACATATCCAATGCCGCTATAGGGCCTAAATTGCACTTGATTGGTTGCAGAACACCCACCGAGAACACTTCAGAGGCTTATAGGACAAAATATAAGTTAATAACAAAAACTAAGTTTTAAAGCTGTCTAATCGGCTCTTTGTGAAAGCAGCTTGGTCTGTCGTTCAGACATCTTGCAGAAAATTTTCAATAAATGAGAAACTGAACTCGACTTTTTTGCCATTGGTTTCGCTCAATTAAAGGCGGCCTCATCCGATTACAACATATAATTTTCTGTGTTTTCAGTGGAAAGGTCTTCAACAACATAACTGTAACAAAAGTTATTTTGAATCCGATATACCATTTTAACGTGAGTAGTATCAGTAGTTGTGTATTACAATATATACAAATATTTTCTGGTACCGTAAACAAGCCTAGTATAATAATGGGTTGTAGAGGACAGCCGAAATATTTTGCAGGTGAGTGAGAAAAACCCAAGTTTTCCAGTTAATACCAAAATCTCAGCTTTGATGAGGTGAGGTGGTTGCAACTCAGTCAAAAATAATGTCCTGTATCTACTCAATAAAATTATAGGTGTAACCCGGTTGCATTTTAATTTTATAGAAGTAATGTTCAATAAGTGATCTTTCAAGTATCCACTAATCATGTACTTAATTGAGATACCTCAAAAATTTGATCGGTACTCAAAATCACACCTACTTTATTAAGCGCTTTTATTTAGTAAAGGAAACAAAGAAACTATCAAGTTAGTCCAGTTTTTCTGTTTACTTTTGAATATCTTTCTAAATTTGATAGTTGAAAAGAAGATACTAAATTATGCTTGTTGTGTCCTTTTAAGTTTACATTGTCATCGTCGTTGTTTATGACTTTGATTAACTTAATGAGTGGGTCTTGGTTTACTTAAAAGAATTACAACGATTCAACAATCATTTTAAATACCAGCAGCAAGTCAAGGAATAATTGTTTCTAAGTTTTGCACAATTACGTAACTTTTTTTCATATGTATGTTTGTGGTCTTAACCATTTTTCAATGGAATAAGTTAGGGATATTTGTGAAACTTTTAAGCCTTAATTATTTCCCTATTTTGAGTCCAATAAAAAAATAAGTGATTGCGTATTACGAATTAATTATTTTGAATCACATTATACTAAGCACATTGATCATTTTTTTTAGTTTTAGTGTGGGTGGGTTCAAGACTGTGGATCAGGTGGTACCCCTATATCTCTATATGTAAACGAGCGAAAATTTCACTCTCAAAAAGAGTGAAATGCTTGTAACCACTCCACCACTTGTAAAAGATCCACCGTATTTTTACGGTGAACCGTAAAATAATTTACGGTATTTACATGCAAATTGTACCAGTTGCCAGGTATTTGATACCGTAAATGCATTTTCGGTAAAATGCTGGCACTCAGTTACCAGGTATTTTACCGTAAAAAATTTGACGGCCTACCGTAATCCAAAAGAGTGAATGTATACTCGTTTGAGGAGATAAACAAAGGACAAACCCTTTTTAAGGAATTAAACGAAGGATGAACACGAAAATGAGGGGAAATCCACTCTTTTTGGCTGGGTGTGTGTTCTGCTTTTGAGTGGAAATTTCGCTTTTTACAAGTACAAAACCACTCACTTTGGAGTGGTTTACAAGAGTTTCACTCTTTACTCTTTTGGGAGTGAACTTTGTCCTCGGTACAGAGTACCCCTAAAGATAGGGATCCCAATTTGAACCATGGTAGATTCCGTGTAATTTATAAGCCACAGAAGTCCTTTTTTAAAATCCGATGGCCAAATTATCAACTCGAATTAAAATTTATGAGCGCGGGCCATGTGAAATGTGATGTACTCTCTACATCAAGATTGAATTCACTCTTTAATATAGAGTCACAAGGGGCCCACTCCAAAAGTGTGAAACCACACTTTCGAAGATATATTTTTTACTAAACTTTACTATTGAAATAATGATGATTTTGTAGTTATTAAGAATAATGGACCCAAAATAGTGCGTTTGCATTTAGAGGAGTATTGCTTTATGGAGTAACTTCTGCAACGCGAAAAACACCCTCAAAAAGTTTTTCAGCGACCCAGACTCTTATTGTGGGAACATCATTGCAATAATCGCCGTAAAAAAATTTTGGACATGAAATGTCACTTTTCCCGGGGGTAGGAAGGTCGTCAAAGTTCCGGAATGTGGAGGAGGGTAGGTGCAACTTGTCAAAAAAAAAAAAATCTCCTCTATGAAAAAATTATTGCGGACATACCGTAAAATCGCGATACAAGCACCGGTGCCTATAAAAGGACAATGTCGAAACCCGGACAAGAGAGAAATATTGGACTAGCTCCCACTTAGTATATTCTTCAGATGAGCTACTACTTCGCTGTGTAATATGACTCCAAATCGCTCGTTAGTTACTATTCAGCAAACTCATTCCTGCCAACCCCTGCCCTGAACCATGAGCAATCAATGACATAGCTTTGTAACAGTTGTTTCAGCCAAGGCCTTAATTCGTAAAAGTGCCACGTATAGCATTTGTTTCCCCGGCATTCGGTCTAAACATACCACAGGGCAAAGGACAATGTTACGCAATGATTTTTTTTTATTTCTGTGATTTGTTTGGACATTAACTGGGCAACGATCCATTATGTAACTCTACAGCGAATATATGTTAGAGTGGAACATAAGTTCCAAAGACCCTATCAGGTTGCCGCCTTTTGTTATTAAAACTCACCATGATCCAATTTCCCGGCTTGAGGGGAATGACGTAATCACCTCTCAGCAGGAGAGCTGCCAAGCCATCAATCAGCACATATGAGATTCTGCCGAAATTAATGTCAAAATCAAAATCAAATTATTTTATCTCAACATAAAAAATCCAATCAAATACAATATATAATACACGATAAACCATACTTGTGAATGAAGATCAGGCCCGCGTCGCCATGGGGGGGGGGGGGGTGTGGGGGGTGGAACACCCCCCCCAGCATCCTCAAAAGAGAAGAAAGAAAAAGGGGAGAGAGAAGGAATAGAGAAGAGAAAAGAAAGAGGGAAAGAGAGAGAAAAAAGAAGAGAGAAAGGGGAGTAAGAATGAAACAAAAGGAGAACGACATCAGAACGCATGAGATTGAACTCCAGACTTACATAAATCCAAATAGCACAAATATTGGCTTCGCCTCAAGCCATTAGTTTTTGTTTCCCCAAGCCTAACCAACGTAATCATGAATTGTTATGTGCCAACAGTACTTGTGGTCAAAATGTGTCACTAATTGGAGAACACACGAGGGGAGCCTTGGGCCATTCCCCAAGTTTGGTCCACCAGTATAAGGGGAATTTTAAGTCGGGAGCTAAAGTGGTCAAAGCCAAAATTTGGTAGGAATCGATTCCCTAGCCCCCTTCACCATAACTTATAGGTCTACTCTACTGGCTGTCATTTGAATTAATTACTAACTGTAAAACCTCAAAAATACCTTTGTTTAAAGCTAAAATCCAAGACCTTTCCGGGGCTCCGCCCCCTGGACTCCGGCAGGGACTCTGGTCATGCACCGCGTCCGTTAAAGACATTGGCACTAGTATAATGTGTATAGTTCCCCTTCGGAGGTACAAGCTTATACTGCCCGTATCAGCGAGCAAAGTTAGAACCAGTCTTTTCTTTGAAGGGTGACCATTTCCCCTCAAAAATGTAATCTTGAAGGTTGCATAGCTGAAAATCCAAGAGCTCCTGGCGCTCCGCCCTGGCCCAGAAGGGCTCTGCTCTGCACCACCATTAAAGAATGGAGCCTCGCTATATGCAATTCTATTTGGCAGTACAAGTTTATACATGTATACTGGCCTCTACGGAGAGTAAAGTTAGAAACCAGTCTTACTCGGTCTTAATTGATTGGTTACTATATTTACCCCTCAAACAGTGGTCATTTTGAAGGTTCTGCATAGCTTAAATCCAAGAGCATCCGGGCGGTAGACCTGGGCCCCGGCGGGGCTTGCCCTGCCACCGCCAGGGGCCATAATAGCGGGCACTGTAACTCACCGTCCAGGGCTTTCCGGTTTGCTTCCCGGTGTTGTGTCAATTCACTGGAGGTGGTGTGTGTAGTTCAAACGGATCAAGAAAAAAAAATGGTTATGTAAGAGAATCTACTTACGGACAATTTTCAACGGCCCTTAAGTGGGCCCGAACACGTGTGCGTTAGTGTAGGTTTTATCGCTCAATACGATTCCAAGGACTCTTACTCCAGCCAATAACATTTCTTCACTTTACAACCCCCCTGAAAAAATGTCTAGCGACGGCCCTGACATGAGAGGGACACTGCTAAACGATAGCGGTGGGATGATTGAAGTGCCCTAGAAACTGTAGGTTACAGTATACTAGGGTGAATAGGGTGCACTTCGAACATTCTCCAGGAATTGTACTAGGTAATGCAAAAAAAAAAAAAAATAATAAAAAATAAAAATACCAAAGAAAAAAAGATGTAGTATAAAGAGATACAATAAGAAGTTCTATAGTAAAATAAAAAAAGAAGGCGGGGGACACCCGGGCCCAACACCACAATTTCCCGGCCGCGATTCACATCAAAAGATTAATAAATATACATTCACCATGCTATATTCACCCACGAAGGACCGGATAAATATTTTCAAAAAGTCCAAATAAATAATCCTTTGTTTCAGTCACAATTTTTTTTTTTTTTTTTTTAAATAATATATTTGAAAACTGTTGTTTTCTTTCGAAAAAAGTTCATATTTTCGAAAATTTCGGCTAAAATGCCAACATCAGCTACGGTCAGAATGACCCAGAGTTCCCTGCCCACATATATTTTGCTTGGAATAGTGTAGTCTTGCCTTGAGTGGTCAAGGTGAGGCGATTGACAGCTTACTGAAAGGTCCAGTAGTCAACGCGGCCCTGAGTTTCCCACAATGCTGGTACATGAGGATGTAACCATGGGAATCGGATTACTAAAATGGAGCACTCTTCTTTTAGAAATCAATAGAGTCAATCAATCTAAACCAATTTTCACATCAGTGTGTTCTTTGATCTACCCGGACTTGGTATTTGGAAATTTTACGATGATTGCCTCGGTACGACTCTACGAAGACTCGGGCAAAGACTTACTGGCTTTGGATTTACTGTTTGGGTGCTCTTTTTTTCTTGTCTGAGATTTCCGCCACAAAGAAAAAGCTTATACTTGTTGGGTTCGTCCAACAGTCGCGAAAGGTACTCACATGATGTTCCGAACGGGGTTATAAACCGATTATGTGGGAGCGAACATAGTTTTCTTTATAATTTTATGCAAAACTTTACACCCGTGTTGCTTAGCTCTGTGATGCAATTTCATATCATTGTACTAATCCTATTCCAAAACAAAAGACAGAAAAAGTCCCAAAATCCCCATATATAATCACCGGCCCGTAGCATGGGGGGGGGTGGACCAAATCGAGGGAAGGGAAAAGAGGGCAAAAGGTTACTTTTATAAAATTTCGACTAAAAAGTCAAAAATCTTACGAAATAAAAGGTTGACACCAGTCCACCTTTGGTGAAAAATAGTTCAAAAAGTCCAAAAAAAAGGACCGTGACATTTTAGGGGGTTAGGTCACTTTTAACCCAAAAGGTCCACTTTTCTGGAAAAAGGTCCACTTTTGAAGAGTCCCGCACCTTCCCCCCAAAAAAAAACATCTGAGGACGGCCCTGTATAATCCAAGGAAGGACATCATATAGATAACAGATTAAAATCCATTGTTTTCGGACCTATTTTGAACTTTGTTATTGTTTCATTAAAAATTAAGAAAGATTAGAAATTTACGAACGTATTTAAGAGAGTCTTTTAGGCCTCAGAATAAAGGACAATCCTTATCTTTTCCATACTAAAGAGATAATTCGAAAAACGAATTCAACCAAAAAAGCTCTCAAAAAAGCATCATAGAATTAAGGACCAGAAAGAGACAGACGGTTTTTTTTTGGAAATAATTCATACTAATGCTGATTAATTCGTGCTGTTAAACCACGTGCATAAAGTTGATTGTGGACTTCTTCGTTTACTTTTACTCTAACCAGGAAATTGATCGACTTATGTGGTTAAACTTGTTGATGGTTCAATCAGGATTCCATTATCTGGTGATAAAAGATACATCGACGGATGATAACTCGTCAGTGAATTTCATTGTAAGTTGCACAACAACACACGTACAGCAAACCTGGATGAAAACTTCAATTTATATCAAACGTTAATTGAGCACAAAAGTCGGTTTGTCGGTCATCTCGCGGTGGTACACTGACCACCAAGAAAGGGCGAGCTATCCAGCTATTGTTAACATACCATTGAATTCCAAGAAATGCTCGTATAACACAGGTGGCGATTAAGACCTGGTATTTTGTATTCCCAGTGGAGTAAGAAATATTTTATGTAATCATTTAAGGACAGGTAGTTCATATGATCCACGCAGTGATAACAACGTTGCACGAAGAAGTGTGCCAAAAACCGACCTTATTAGAGGGCGCTAATCAATTTTTTTTCTCTCTTGTCCGGATTCGACATCGTCCTTTATAGGCACCGGTACTTGTATACGCGATTTTATGGTATAAGCATGAAATTTACTATGTAGTTTAGAATAGCCGTTTTCTTTCATATGAGGCCCCAAAAGCGAAAATTGCGTTTTTGTATGCGATTTTTGGCTCAAATTGTAAAATTGGCTTATTTTCTGGTTCATATGATTATGACGTCATTGTGACCGCAATTAAAGAGGTTTTGGTGCTCTTTATATCAATAGAAAAAGGAGACCCACAGCTGGGTCATTCCATACCAATTGAACAAATCGAGTACACCATCAGGTCATGGATTTCTTTCTTTTTTGGTGTATTGAAAGCTAAAGATATTCATGAGAAACTAAAATCCTGAAAATTTGAGCTCTGTACCTCTTTTCATTTTCACGCTACAGCAATTTTAAATTTGAGGGGGGTCACTTCAAAACATGCACCGGTGTGAAATTCAATATTCAGAGGGCCATAAGTAAAGAACTACACCCCTCAGATCCTTCAAACTTGGCATTCTGCATAGCCTTTTGCTACAGTTCGCAAATATGTGAACAGAAAATATGCACCTTTCCCCAATTTAAAATTAGAGGGGGTCAAAAATGGCTCAAAAACCATTCGGACCATACTTTTTTTTGGGGGGGGGGCCATAAGTTCATAAGTAAAAGTGATATAGCTTCCAAATTTGGGCTGGTGATAGCTAATCTTGAATACTACCCTTGTGTGCAATCTTATATTTATATCAGCTTCGTTGGAAGAGATATAGCTGTCACAAAAAGTCCAATTTAACCTTGATTTGACCCCCCTAAAAATCAATGTCAGACATTTTGCACCAAATTCTGCTTGAAATATGTTTAAGAGGGCCCCCTGCTGAAGTTGTGTGCCGAAAGTTTCAACATGGTGTCTAACTGCCTTATGTAGGTAAACAGGCTTCAAAGTATCTAAACTTTCAACTAATATCAGACACAATTCCCATTGAAATGTACACAGAATTCTGAACTTTGCAACCTGGGTATTCAAGTGAAGTTTTAAGACTTTGAATCCAAGTTTGACTTTGCAGAACTCTAACAATGAAATTGAAATCAATATAATCACCTTATTAGCACCTGCTCTAGGTATGGACCAAATTTCAGCTTGGTGTCTTGTTTGGTAAGGAATTTATAATACTTTAATTATCCTAATTGAATCATGTAGTAAACAGTGAACTGTGCAAGTTAATACCCAGTTTGCAAAGTTCAGGTTTCCTGTGTGTTTCAATGGGAATTCTTTCAAAACTGAATTAATGAAGTATGGCTTTTTGAAGACCAGTTACTTACAGTAGACACTTAGACACCACAATGAAACTTTGCAAAAATATTAAGCAAGAACCCCCCCCTCAAACATATTTCAAGCAGAATTTGGTGCCAAATGTCTGACATTGGTTTTTAGGGGGGACAAGTCAAGGTCAAATTGGACTTTTTGCTTTTTGCGACAGCTATATCTCTTCCAACGAAGCTGGTATAAATATAAGATTGTACACAGGGGTAGTATTCAAGATTAGCTATCACCAGCCCAAATTTGGAAGTTATATCACTTTTACTTTTTGACTTATGGCTTCCCCCCCCCCCCAAAGTATGGTCCAAATGGTTTTTGAGCCATTTTTGCCCCCTGTAATTTTAAATTGGTGAAAGGTGCATTTTTTCTGTTGACATAATTATTTGCAATCTGCAGCAAAAGGCTATCCAGAATGCCAAGTTTGAAGGATCTGAGGGGTGTAGTTCTTTACTTATGGCTCTCTGAATATTGACTTTCACACCGGTACATGTTTTTGAGGTGACCCCCTCAAATTTAAAATTGCTGTAGCGTGAAAATGAAAAGAGGTACAGAGCTCAAATTTTCAGGATTTTAGTTTCTCATGAATATCTTTCAATACACCAAAAAAGAAAGAAATCCATGACGTGATGGTGTACTCGATTTGTTGAATTGTTGAATTTGTTCTTAATTTACGGAAATTTCTAACAGTGGGTATTAAGAACTGAAACATACTTGAACAGGGGGATCTAAAGAACGGCAGATTAGGCGCGAACCGAGGGTCTTGACCGCCGCACATACCCGTACTGCCATTTTAGGTCAGTGCCCCCCCCCCCCGGCAACGAGCTATAGGATAATTTTTTAAACATTGCCATCTTACCAAAATCGGTAACAACAAAATACAATAAAGCAATAAAGAAAACAAAACGGGAAAGAAGGAGTTGGGGAAAGAAAAAATAATTCAGTGCATTTGCTCCCCCACCGGTGTTATCTCCACGATGGAAAGATAGTTTCCTTTCGAATAATGAATACCACATTAAATTAATTAATTGGGCACTTTACCTGCGTTTTCCTAAAGAACAATTTCCTTTTGCCTGGCCAAATTTAATTACATGATGTATAGTTTGACAATAGATGTAAATCGCTAAACAATCTAGTAACTGGAATTGTGCAAAAATGTTATGTGACAGGTCATTTTTTTTTCTATTTGCAATATTCATTTGAAATTGCATGCTATGTATATACTTTATAGCAAGGATAGTTTTGGAAAAGGTCGAATTCTTCTTTTATAAAAGAGTGACATTTTGTGTGATTTCTACATGAGGAAATGTAACAAAACCAAATTTCTTTGCTTTTATGCAAAAATTTTACCAACTTCACTTTTAAATTAAAACAAAATTAAAAATGACAAAGAGTTTTGCATGATGTACAAACGGGCTAATTAACATGATTAGGATCTAAGAATCACTGATTTTAATTATAAAATCGTAACATGTAGATCATCTACAGACATACGACTTTGGAAAAAAATGACAAGAGAGTCCACATTTTGGTGATCAGATGTACTGTTCAAAAGCCCAAAAAGGATCATGGGGGGGGGGGGATATTTACAAAAGGTCCACCCTTTTCGAAGTCCCTCACCCCACCCTAAATAAATCCTGTGTACGGCTCTGGTTACTCCTGCAAATGTCAAATATTTTTACTCTTTCCCGTGGATCACTGTTAGTGCCAGCTAGTGCCTTTAATTGGAGCAAAGTGTTCACACACACACACTCGCGCGCACACACCCACTCTCTCACACGCGCTCTCGCACACACGCGCTCGTACGCACGCACACACTCGCTGGTACACACGCACACACGCGCTCGTACGCATGCACGCACAAACGCACATACGCACACACATACACACACCCAATACCAAAGGCACTTATTTCTTTCCCTGCATTTAGATGTTTATGTGTCATTTACTGTTTTATACAACGATTACACTGATTTGAGCCCTGTCATACAGTTATATACTCACATGCATGCGATCAGAATCTATGTGATAAAGTTATGTAAAAAAATCTGCCTATTCGCGCAATAGTAAAAACAAGATCACTCTGTCAAATTTCACTGTTCCATTATCGCCTCGTGAAATGGAACAGACAAATTATCTCATGATATTCGTTGTTTTCACTATCACGTTCAAAGGCGGTCAATGTTTATTCATTAGACAATCCAAATTAATATTTCCCAAAATATTTTTAGTTGCAGGGCTTCAGTGAACACTATAAAAAGTGACAAAAACCGCTACTCAAATCACCTATACCAATTCAACAAAGCCAAACCCAATTAAACTGAATCGGATCAAAACAAACAGAACAGCTCAGAACTAACCACAAACCAAACCAAACCAATCACATTTCAAACCATACAAACCCAAATCAACCACATACTGAACCAAACCAAACCTAAACTGACTACATACTAATCCAAACCCAAACCACTTGAACCACATCCCAAACCAAAGTCAAACCAGCCACATACTAAACCAAACCCAAACAACCACATACTAAGCCAACCCCAAACAACCACATACTAAGCCAAACCCAAACAACCACATACTAAGCCAAACCCAAACAACCACATACTAAGCCAAACCCAAACCAAGCAAAATACCATTCCACTTTTAGCCCAAGAGCTAGCAGACATTTGTAACACATCTCAAGTACAAAAGGTTTGAGTGATTAAATATGTTGACAGCCTGACAGGGACCCCTGAAACGTGAGTGCCGCAAATGGTGTCTTAAGGAGAGGGGGCCAAGACAAAGTTTGTACAGGGTCAAATTTTTAAATTGATTTTTTTTTTTTTTTTTTTTCTGAACCAAACCAAACCTAAACTGACTACATACTAATCCAAACCCAAACCACTTGAACCACATCCCAAACCAAAGTCAAACCAGCCACATACTAAACCAAACCCAAACAACCACATACTAAGCCAAACCCAAACAACCACATACTAAGCCAAACCCAAACAACCACATACTAAGCCAAACCCAAACCAAGCAAAATACCATTCCACTTTTAGCCCAAGAGCTAGCAGACATTTGTAACACATCTCAAGTACAAAAGGTTTGAGTGATTAAATATGTTGACAGCCTGACAGGGACCCCTGCAGTGGCGTACCGAGGTACGGTCGATCCAGAGGGGGCAAATTTGTTGAAATTTCCAAGTCGTCCCGCCGGAGGGGCAAAATTCGTAAGTCGTCCCGGTGATTTGCTCCAATCAAGTCTGAATTTGACTAAATGCCCGCGTAGCGCGAGAAAATTGTCGAATTTACTTTAATTTTGCCCAAATTTAGAGGGATTAAAATGCATATTTTGGTCCATATCGTCCCGCTTTTTCGAGCCAGAGGGGGCAACTTGCCCCCCCTGCCCCCCGGTCGGTACGCCACTGGACCCCTGAAACGTGAGTGCCGCAAATGGTGTCTTAAGGAGAGGGGGCCAAGACAAAGTTTGTACAGGGTCAAATTTTTAAATTGATCCAATCGTGTTGAAAAGTATACCACGTTATTTGTCCAACCATACAGAAAAGGTATAGTTTGTACTACCTACAACGTAAAGTTTAAGAGCTATAGGCTAAAAACAGCAAAAATCAATAAAAAAGGGTCAATTTTAGTTGTACAGGGCTCTGGTTACTCCTGCAAATGTCAAATATTTTTACTCTTTCCCGTGGATCACTGTTAGTGCCAGCTAGTGCCTTTAATTGGAGCAAAGTGTTCACACACACACACTCGCGCGCACACACCCACTCTCTCACACGCGCTCTCGCACACACGCGCTCGTACGCACGCACACACTCGCTGGTACACACGCACACACGCGCTCGTACGCATGCACGCACAAACGCACATACGCACACACATACACACACCCAATACCAAAGGCACTTATTTCTTTCCCTGCATTTAGATGTTTATGTGTCATTTACTGTTTTATACAACGATTACACTGATTTGAGCCCTGTCATACAGTTATATACTCACATGCATGCGATCAGAATCTATGTGATAAAGTTATGTAAAAAAATCTGCCTATTCGCGCAATAGTAAAAACAAGATCACTCTGTCAAATTTCACTGTTCCATTATCGCCTCGTGAAATGGAACAGACAAATTATCTCATGATATTCGTTGTTTTCACTATCACGTTCAAAGGCGGTCAATGTTTATTCATTAGACAATCCAAATTAATATTTCCCAAAATATTTTTAGTTGCAGGGCTTCAGTGAACACTATAAAAAGTGACAAAAACCGCTACTCAAATCACCTATACCAATTCAACAAAGCCAAACCCAATTAAACTGAATCGGATCAAAACAAACAGAACAGCTCAGAACTAACCACAAACCAAACCAAACCAATCACATTTCAAACCATACAAACCCAAATCAACCACATACTGAACCAAACCAAACCTAAACTGACTACATACTAATCCAAACCCAAACCACTTGAACCACATCCCAAACCAAAGTCAAACCAGCCACATACTAAACCAAACCCAAACAACCACATACTAAGCCAACCCCAAACAACCACATACTAAGCCAAACCCAAACAACCACATACTAAGCCAAACCCAAACAACCACATACTAAGCCAAACCCAAACCAAGCAAAATACCATTCCACTTTTAGCCCAAGAGCTAGCAGACATTTGTAACACATCTCAAGTACAAAAGGTTTGAGTGATTAAATATGTTGACAGCCTGACAGGGACCCCTGAAACGTGAGTGCCGCAAATGGTGTCTTAAGGAGAGGGGGCCAAGACAAAGTTTGTACAGGGTCAAATTTTTAAATTGATTTTTTTTTTTTTTTTTTTTCTGAACCAAACCAAACCTAAACTGACTACATACTAATCCAAACCCAAACCACTTGAACCACATCCCAAACCAAAGTCAAACCAGCCACATACTAAACCAAACCCAAACAACCACATACTAAGCCAAACCCAAACAACCACATACTAAGCCAAACCCAAACAACCACATACTAAGCCAAACCCAAACCAAGCAAAATACCATTCCACTTTTAGCCCAAGAGCTAGCAGACATTTGTAACACATCTCAAGTACAAAAGGTTTGAGTGATTAAATATGTTGACAGCCTGACAGGGACCCCTGCAGTGGCGTACCGAGGTACGGTCGATCCAGAGGGGGCAAATTTGTTGAAATTTCCAAGTCGTCCCGCCGGAGGGGCAAAATTCGTAAGTCGTCCCGGTGATTTGCTCCAATCAAGTCTGAATTTGACTAAATGCCCGCGTAGCGCGAGAAAATTGTCGAATTTACTTTAATTTTGCCCAAATTTAGAGGGATTAAAATGCATATTTTGGTCCATATCGTCCCGCTTTTTCGAGCCAGAGGGGGCAACTTGCCCCCCCTGCCCCCCGGTCGGTACGCCACTGGACCCCTGAAACGTGAGTGCCGCAAATGGTGTCTTAAGGAGAGGGGGCCAAGACAAAGTTTGTACAGGGTCAAATTTTTAAATTGATCCAATCGTGTTGAAAAGTATACCACGTTATTTGTCCAACCATACAGAAAAGGTATAGTTTGTACTACCTACAACGTAAAGTTTAAGAGCTATAGGCTAAAAACAGCAAAAATCAATAAAAAAGGGTCAATTTTAGTTGTACAGGGGTCAGATTTTAAAGTTGCTCCGATTTGGATAAAAAATGGTGCAAATTATTGGTGGAGCTCATAGGATTAAAATAAGGAATAGTTTTGAGTGTCTCAAATGCTTGCTTAACGAAGTAGGGGGAAACAATGAATGTATTGGACGTTGAACTTCTGTGCCCCCTGCATCGGTAACTAAGCATTTAACTTTGAAACTTACTGTTTCAAAGTTAACTTTGAAACTGACTGTATATGGTACAAACTATACCTTTTCTGAATCCTTGTGGTTAGACAAACAACATGGTATAATTTTCAACATGATTGGATCAATTTAAAAATTTGATCCCTGTACAAACTTTGTCTTGGCCCCTCTCCTTAAGGCACCATTTGCTGCTCCACTTAACAATCACGTTTCAGGGGTCCCTGTCAGTCTGTGAACATATTTAACCACTCAAACGTTTTGTACTTGAGATGTGTTACAAATGTCTACTAGCTCCCGGGTTATTCCCTCAAAGCATATTGCTGGAGATGCTTAATTGTAGCTCCATCTGTCTGAATGCCTTTGAGCTTCTTCTGAGTCAGATGACATGTCGTTCTGAGTGCAATTTTGGCTGCTGTATCAGTTATGGCCTTCCTCTTTCCTTTAGGAATGCCCAAGGATGCCAGACATTTGTTGACTGATGTATTGCAGAAACCTCTGCTTCTATACTTCTGTTGGAAAGTAGCATGTAGACAATCCTCTATTTTCACAATCAGCCACTAGATCTTGGTATTTGCACTTCTTTCTAGCGTATGCATTGGATAGCTTCTCCTCAGGGACCGCGACCGTCAGCTCTATGATGATCACCGTCTTTGTTTTGGTAGAAAAGATGGTGATATTATGGTCTCTAGCTTCTCTTAGCTGTCTCAGTGATATCTGGAGGAACACTTTGTTTGTGTTCCTCATCCATCAGGAATATCCAGTCATTGGCCTTCTTTAGAATGTTGGTTGGCTCTGTCTTAGGCATTGGTAAGACTAGATTTAGATAGGTTGTATCATCAGCTGTGCGAAAGGCTATTGTTGAGATGGAGTTCAGAGTCTCAGGTGTAATGATTTTTTTTTCTGGTTTGCCTCTACGATGTACGGTGCCAGACCTGTGCAATGACGATGATGACATAATTGGCAGAGTCCTAGATTGCATGATCTTGCCCCACAGCATCAGATTGGCAGCGCAGGGGAGGGAAGTTGATCATGAATTGTGTTGATGTGGAAAGACAGCAGCTCTGGCGTCCAGACATACAAGTTTCTTCCAGGAGGTGCCGACCTGCATGACAGACTCCCAATTCAACCATTGCCCTTGTTTCACACATCCGTAAATTAGACCAACATGTCTTCCTCATCTACATGTTTTACTAGTCCGGTGAGGCATATCCTTTGTTCTTGAAGACTCATGTCTTTGATCAGCTTTTGGTTCTTTTTGTATCCAAGACCGGCTCTGTCCGTCTGACCTCTGGCCATTTCATTCAGAATTAGATGGCGTTCTTTCACATTTTCGCCCATAACATCCAAACCAAACATCCTTCAGCACTAATAGTTCACAGGGTAAATGAGAAAAATAGTACCAAAGTAGGGGCTAGGGGATAACAAGGTCAAGCCCCATTGAATGCAATGGACACTGACCTTCCTGTGCCCCTACATATCATTTAAGAGAGTCAAACTATTCCTTATTTTAATCCTGTGAACTTTACCAAAAATTTACACCATTTTTATCCAAATCGGAACAACTTTAAAAGTTGATCCCTGTACAACTAAAATTGACCCTTTTTATTGATTTTTGCTGTTTGAAACTTTAGGTTGTAGATATTCCAAACTATACCTTTCTGAATCCTTATGGTTAGACACATAATGTGGCATCCTTTTCAACATGATTGGATCAATTTAAAAAAATGACCCCTGTACTAACTTTGTCTTGCCCCTCTCTTTAAGGCACCATTTGCAGCACTATAAGAACCACATTCCAAGGGTCCCTGTCAGGCTGACAACATATTTAAACACTCAAACCTTTTGTATACTTGATGTGTTACAAATGTCTGCTAGCTCCCGGTTGTATAGTAGCTTTCTTCTGATACCAAAATTTTGACCACTTCTGGGTTTCTGGGGACGAGGCTAGTAGTGAACGGACCAGGGCCCTTTAACGATATATCGATATACTCCTATGTCGATATACTCCTATACTCCAAAGTCAAGTTTATATATATGATTTTCTTCATGCCAATGTCCTGTACACCTCGGGCCAGGTCACTCCACTCAAACTTACTTGCTTGACGTTATAGACTACCTTGACTACCCTTTGTCTTCAAGAAAGCGTTTGACGGTCTATCATGAAACCCTTCTCAGCAAGCTAGCTACGTGTGATGGAGTTGATGGCTGGATTGTCATAACAATCTAATATTTTAGGCAAAAAATTGTCTGTCCTAAACCGGACCAAGCTCTAAAAAAACCTGTCGACTCATTTTATATGCATGTCATTAATAGGCACAAATAAAACATCGCCCGACCACTCATTTACAATAAAAAAATGATCAACACAAGCCGAAACACATAACAAACAGAACAATAGAAACAACTAGAAACAATAAATAAAATACAAACTTTACTATGTCATGAAAAAGCTTAGCATGTTATATTCATTTTGGAGTAAAACAGATTAAACGTGGCGCAGTTAATCTTAAAAACAACAATACTAAAACAACCAAACCAAAAAAACAACAACGACCGACTGGACCGATTTTCTTCCTTTACGACAAACAAACATAAGTTTTTTAAGGGCCGTTACCTCTGAAATGGTGTGGGCCCCAAGGTTCCATCTTGGGGCCACAGTAGAGTGACAATACGTATATATGAGTACTATCTCTGCTGTTCACACAGCACCGGTGTGAAAGCAGATATAGTACGCTGTGGGAGTCCATAATCCGGGTCTCCATAGACGATAACGTAATAAAGCATGAAATTATTGTTGCGTGAAGAGTTAACTGGATCGATTGCCCTATTGTTCACCATGGTTCCCGGACTATGAGTTACGCCGGACAATGGTTATTCTACACCGGACCCTTGGCCCGGGTCTCAAGTCGAGCGCGCAGTGGAATAGGCTAAGGAGGATATTCTCCTTAGGTCTAATGACACTAACGTGCTTATAGACCTCGTGACATATGAGGCGATAAATTGATTTAGTGAAATTCAGTATACAGACTTAGTCTCTTTAAGGCCTTATGTTTTTTTCAACATGCCGGTAGCCTTGAAACTTCTATTTGTAGATTCTTTTGGCATTATAGGGCATTCGCTCTAGTTTGATAGCGTATCAACCTTAAAATCATTTCCAAATTCCATATAGGATAAAATACAAATTACCTATTTTTGGCAAAAATCAGCGATTTGGGGCTAAATTGTTTAAATCTGCAAATTTGGATTGTTTTCCCCCCATACTTCATTTTGCCCCCTCAAAAAAATTTGCACTTTGGCCCCGCGTCCTAGGGCTTAGAAAAATACCCTAAGATTCTAGGTGAAAGCTGGAAAAAATTGCAATAGAATTTCTCTCACCACAAGGCATTTCTAATATAATCCCCAGAATGCCATACTGAAAGTCCAGAAAAATCCAAGTGGTTGGAAAGATGACTAATTGGCATAAATCAAAATGGCCGCAATCAGAGATTTGACAAGGATTTTGTTGTATTACTAAATATACTTGGCGCCTAAAATGCTTACATTTGTTGTAGTGATGAATATATTAGATTGATGCCTTATCAGACCCATTCATGTTGGCAGAGTGTACTTAATTTGCCATATAAATCTCAAATGGCTGCCTTTAAAATTTGTACATTGTGTTATATTGCTTATTATTTTGGCACATCAAATGCCTAAATGTATTACATTTATGACTTTTACTATATTTTTAAATTTGTCTTAAGACGGCACTATACATTGCTTGTAGAGTTATACCTAATTGAAATTAAATCCCAAAATGGCTGCCATTTACAATTGGAGCCAAATGTCAAACTGAATCAAATCATTATTGCACTTGACCTAAAACCATTAGATTTGCTTTCACTATCACTGGTTATTTAATTCCTACAGCATCCAACCTGCCGTCTGAAAACCCCACACCACACACCCATACCCAACACAGACGACACCCCCCCCCCACCACCCCCCCCCCCCACACACACACACCATTATCATTCGGACATGCAAAAGGGCTATAATTATTAATTGAATATAATGATTGCCGTCATTTATTTGTCAATAAATAACACGGACTATGTGTGAAAATGTTTTTCCTGGCCAAAGTTGTTCTCAACATCACTATCAAGCCCATGGTCATTCCAAAATGTTAAAAAATGGGGAAAAGAATATTATATTTTGTAGCGAATCAGGTTTTTCGATCAAAAAAATTTGGATTCTCGAAGAACACGTTTAATTCTCACTGAAAACTTGGCATATCGTTTAAAAAAAAGCAGGTTATCAAATTCTATAAACAGGGTTTTTAATTGAAAAACTTTGAATTTCGACTTGAAAAACCGTATTCTTCGATTACCTGTCCATTGAAAAAAAATAGGTTTTTTAATATTAAAAAAAAACAGGATTCACGCCAAGAGAAGAATCCAACTTTTCAATCGAAAAATCGGATTCTCGGCGATACACAAGCTTTCATCTAGAATCCAGGTTTATAAAATGAGAATAATCTTGATCTCTGAAGGTGCCTAAACAGGTTTGCAGGAGGTATGCAAGACAGAATTGGAAGATTTCTACAGGCGTCGCCAAAGGCAACCAATAAGTCTAATTACATCATTCAGAATGGACATTATCTTGTGATGAATGTACACTGGGACCCATTACGGTGCGTTGTTCAGCGTATTTAGTGGGGGGCCTGATTGAAACAGATCTATATGAGTGTGCAAATCATTATTCTGACTTTGTACACAAGTACTTTATACAGTGATAATCAAAAAAATTGATGGAAGCTCTTGCCACACCCCTTTCTGGCCCCCAGTGGATTTCAAGGTTACCAGGGGTAAAATTTTTAAAATGTTTCTGGGATTTGTGTTTAAAAGCACACCATGATGTCTGTATGGTTACAAGGATTCCAAAAAGGTATCGTTTATATACCTGTGACTTCTAGCTTAGGAATTTGGGGTAAAACTGTAAAAATGGTTCACTTAACAAAAGTCCATTTTTGGTTTGTACGGGTTCATAAAATTAAAAGTTGCTCCAATTTTTGTAAAATGTGGTACAAACGTGTTGGTTTTAGATAATAATGAAATATATGAATATTTTTTTTTTGGACTTATCTACGTGTCTGGTTATTGACCCAAAATGGGAATTAAAGGTTAACGCTATTGGCAGAGCTATGGTGATAATTTGACCTGGGACCTATTTTGTTGGATTACGTGAAAACTAAGGCATAACAGATAAGGCAAACTATTCGTTATTTCATCCTTTAAGCTAGGGAAACAATTACACCACAATTAACTGAATTCAAAGCAACTTTTACACTTTTGACCCATGTACACACCAAATTGACTTTTCACCATTTTTACAGTTTTTACCTATAACGGAAAATCAGTATAAGCCATAGATAGTGGTAAATAACCTTTTTGGAATCCTTGTGACCAGAACAAACAGCATGGTGGGGCTTTTGAACACAAATTTAGAACCCTTGTAAAGTTTGGACCCATGTATAACCTTGAAACACAGTGGGGGCCAATTAAGGGGGGGTTAGCAAGTGCTTCCATCAATTTTGGATTATCATGCCTAAAGTACTTGTGTGCAAACAAAATCACCAATTTTATCAGGAAGCGCACCCCTCTTACACATACAGTCCCCTGCTATAAGCTGTTGAGTATGCCAAGGCAGCAATTGATGCGCGTGAAGTGTTAAAAGATGCGGTCCATTATGACAACAAGGTACTTTGGTGTTGGATATTGTGACAGTTTTTCCATCTAAAGTGATGTTAATTCTCTTTTAGCGCAGTGGTTTGCAAATAGTGCCATCGGTGGAAGAATTGACTTACACTGAATGATGAGTGATATGATCATTCTCAACACTGCTTCTAAGGCCTCAAAGGCATTAGTAGCTATCAAAGTACCATATCGTTGCGAAGGGAGTACTGCGAAGAAACTCAATTCGGAATTCTGAGACATCAATATTGAAGAACTGGGTTCCCGGACGGAACCTTGTGGGACACCCTTCCGAAGTTTGGGCTTCTACTGCATTGCCCCTTTTGATGTCCCCACACCAGGACAAAAGATCCGGGATGAGCGGGGGGGCAAAAAGTATGAACTTACACGCTTGAACACAGGGAAGATTTTGAGTAGCTTAAGATAGAGACCTCGATGCCAGACTGTCTCATACGCAGCAGTTAGATCTATGAAGACTGACTCCAAACTTGTGTTCTTCTGGAAGGTGTCTCGATTTCATTCACATATCTTGCTATCTGATGAAGTTGTGATAGACCGCTTCGAAGCCCAATTGGGTAAGAGGGAGGCTTATACCGTGAGATAGCAGCGAGATGGTTTCTAACTCTTGGGCTCGTTTGGATGGTTTCTTGGGATTCAAGATTGCAATGATCTATGAAGTCTCCCATCTAGAGGGAATTACTGATGCTCCATACACGTAGAGAGAAGAGTTGGGACCCATCGCACGCTTCAGGGGCCATATTCTTCAATTCTGTATGGATGTTGTCAATGCCAGGAGCTTTCCCATCCTTGAGAACTTCCTTCCCTTGGGAAACTCTGAATATAGAAAGCTACATCGTACCAAGCTGCTATGACCACTTTTAACATTTAAGAAAAATTTTACGTCTGGAAAGTCAATCATGTGGTTGATTTACTCTAGGGCCTTCTATTAAAGTGGAGGCAATGGCCCACGGGGTTCGAACTTGCAACCCTGAGATTATAATCCAAGGCTTTGAACATGACATAACATGGACCAGTGGTTTTTGCCACTTTCAAGTGGTGACAAGTACTGAGGCGATGCAGAGACGGGACACTGCTTAAATGGACAGCTATGACAGTGAGATTGTTGACGGTGTCCAGGCCTTGAAGCTTGAGTGGGTAAAGTTGATATAAGATATCTCCCCTCCAATCTGGTACATCTCTTTTGGCAAAGCAAATCAGTAACTAATTGCCGTCTCTCTGATCGATGGTCGGGATTACACGTACTCGTCCATTCCTTGTGCAGTAGAATTATGGGGCCTCTTGGAATGAATGTTTAGCTGCTGGGAAGCAAGCTAGAGCAGACAGTCAGAATTGCGTTGTTGCTGTTAGAAGCCTGACGAAGTCGGGTCTGGCGTTGGGAGACCGTTCACTAATGAGTTGTTTGAACTGAGCCACTTGGACAGTTGGCTTACCGTGAGTTCGGTCTTTTTTTAGAGGTGGAGATTGTAATCTTGATGTCACTGAACAAAGTTAGGGCAGTGGCCTGATCTGGGGAATCTAAGGAGGATCTTTCTGGAGCAGCGAAATTGGAATTTCCCGGGTGAATGTCATGACTGTTGACGGTCGGGAGAGTTAAACGCCAATAAGTGCTTGACTATTTAAAGGGGGTACAATCTTACTATCAAACAGCATTTGAAGGTGTTAGAATAGGTCGTCAGAATAGTCATTCCCCATAAGGAGCATTAATATATTTATCAATATTTAATGTGCAATGCCTACTTTTCAGCCATAAGGATCTATGCCAATTAAGGCACACGGCTTACCCAAGTTACCAGAAATATAATAATATGGAATATGAATTTAAAGCCATCAAAAGTTCTGCCACAGTTCACAAAATTGGTTAACAAAAGGTTTGATCAATCAAAACCTATCGAGATTCAACCCATTGGTCACCGGAGAAAAGTTTTGGACAGCGTTGATTAGTTGGGAGAGGAGAAAATATGTGACCCGGTTCACCTGTTTCGATTGTAATTTCCATCCGCTGCACATCCCTTCATTCAATGCCACTGTCCTTCAGAAAAGACTAGAGTTTTAATCTACTATAAAACTGCAGAATTGACATCCATTTTGTTTTTACACAATAGGAATAACATGTTAAGTATAATACACTTATTAAATTAGTTTTTAACAATTTATGTACTGCAGAGCAAAAAAGGAGAAGAAAATATAAACTCTGAAAACTGGCGGCCATTTTGAATTTATGCAAATTAGTTATGCTTTCGCCGCCACTCAGGTTATTATTTTCTATATATGTATGAAGCATAAGATACTTATTTAATGTAAAACTATTTCTTTTTTGTCTTCACAGCTATTTAGGTCGGGCAGCCTTATACAACCAAATGAATTTAAAAACATAGGATTGGCGGGCCATTTTGGATTTATTGCAAATTAGGCGTATGTTCCCCACTTGAGCTTTTTTTAACTTTTAGTATGTCATTCTGGGACCTTATAGAAATGCATTGTGGTGAAGAAAATTTCTATTGCATTTTTTTCCAGGTCATATCATATATTTCCCAGCCTAAAAACGAAGTATCACGGTAAACTTGACCCAAAACTATCCGCGGTAAATTTGAAATTCACTCTTTTCGGATTGAGCCCTGGCCCTGTACCGGTTTTGTAGTCGCTATAAACGAGTGAATCACTCTTTTGCATTTAGAGAGACTAAGCAAATCCAAAACCAGCAAAACAAAATAAGCAAAAGAAACAAATCACATTAACATTACAAACAAACAAACATTAATCAATCAAACCACTATGGGATATTTTCGTTTTTTCAAGGTTTTTAACAGTATGTGCCAGAAACTGGTTTAAACTTAAAGCCTGTAAACTTGCAGCCATCATAAATAGTGCTGAATATAAACTCTTTTACACTTTAACAACTTTTAAAAAATGTGCTCTCTCGACTATCAATAACAGAAAGTGCTAACCATCAATGAATAGCGATAGCGTAAAACAACTCCGATGGTACGAAAACGTTTTCTTTTCTTAAAGTAACAATGACATAGTTTGGCATATTCGAAGTTTTTAAATCTGTGAAGTCTCAGAAACGTGACCCTGTCACCCGACCTTTTGAAGACTTCTGCATTCTTCAAAACGACACAAATATTCTTGCTTGCTTCAAACATGTTTCCAACTCCAATAAAACATTTTTGTACCAATTAATCAAAATGTTGATGCTTCCATTTTTTCCCCACTTTTTAAGTCATTAGTTGAAAGTGCTTGCTTCTCACTCTACAAAATCAAATTATTGTGATTTTTTGTTTATTTTTTTTGTTTCAACCTTTTTTCTATAGGAACGCAAAAATGGCCGGCCATTTCACATGAACTGGCCTACCGAATGGCTGTCTGTGGTAGATTTTTCCATCTGCCTCACACACACTCTATTCCATACAGGCTAGCCAAAGCGCACATTATCATATGCCATCCCATAATACTTCATTTTCATTTTTGGCTCTTCCACCTATTGCGATTTTATTAAATAAAAGCCTAATATTTTTCATGTTGGGCCATCTAAGTCCATTTTGGAACATATTTGCATCAAACTAATATATTAGACTATATATGTGAATACAAATCCAGATTGTTGTCATATAATGATAAAAAAGCACAAAATATTTACACTTTCCGGAGGGGTGAGCGATTCTACGCATTTCATCACCACACCCTGCGTTCGGACTCCCTTTTCGGTTCCTAACGGTAGATTGTTGAGGAATTATAGGGTCACACTGGGTGCCGCCTCGCGTCAAGGGGGCCCAAATCGGAAACCCCAGCTTTCTGTGGACTTTAGGGGATCGATTTGGTTGACTTCTAGCCTTCAGGACCGGCTTCTAAGGACAGAAAAGCCGGTATTACTAGCAGTAGTCGCCAGCACGGAAAGCTAGGTATATAGCTTTGGACGCTGCTGGGTACTGCATTACAGAGACCAACATGGCTTGTTGTCTCAGCGAAGAGGCGAAAGAGCAAAAACGAATCAACCAAGAAATTGAGAAACAGCTCCGAAAAGACAAACGAGATGCACGAAGGGAGCTCAAGCTGCTATTGCTTGGTAAGTAGGAGATGTGGATTGTGAAATTTGTCCAGCCACGACGCTGTATTACATGAAAATATTTGTGTATTTTGATCAGGGATGGCCGTATAAAATGTGTGTGCCGTACATGTATGTGCGGGCGTGCGAGCCTTACGGCTTCTTCTTCTTATGCTAATGTTGACACGGACCCGACAGCCATTATAGCATGATGCTACATGTAACCCTATGTCCATGCTCATGTAAGTTTCCCTGTACAGCCATCACAAATGGCCCAAATAATGGGTAGAAAATCATCATCAGATAGTCAGTTTCATGATTATTTTATGATGAAATCGACCCTTGCATGTTCACCAGTTCTAATTTGGGTGCATCTTGAAGAGATGGGACCGCCTTGTAAATATAATAAAAGGAATCTGTCAAATCATTGCACATATCAATATGCTTGGCCCTGTGAAAATAATAAATCTCATGCAAAATTTTGTGTTAGGCCCCAAATTCATGTCAAAAATCAGGCTATAACATGCAAAACATGGATGCCTGTTTTTCTACAGTGTTTATCATTTGGCGTCCATCTTGGATTTCCCACCCAAGATGCAAAATGATCTCAGTCAGTTGTATTTGACTTTGAAAGGGGATAATAATCATAGTAATTACCAATTCAGTCTCAGATTTGTCAACAAAAAGCCCATTTTCTTTTTCTTTAGCTTTTCGTGAAAAAATGTAGTACAGCGTCTGGTGGTTCGTTGCTCTAACACGTGACCTTTGACACATCTTTGTATTGTTGCCAAGATTATAGGGACATGCAGCTAATATGTAAGGATGCAACAGCATTACTTCATCTTTTTTAAAGTCTGATATTTTTCTAGGTGCACGTTGATAATGAATGTCAGTCACTCAGGTTCGTCTTCCGATTTTTATACGTGTGGATAGCGCAGTTGCCAACACGCAGGTCGTGTCTAAAGAGCATGGCGAGCCCAGGTGATGTGATCTACAGTCTACACAGTGACTAACTCTTGGAATAGGTATGCAAGCTCTCTATTTTTCTTAGGTAACCTTATTTATTTATATCCTACGTGCACACCGTGGATTGTATTATTAAAACGGTAATTGATAGCTGAATACGTTTCGATGGGGCGGTTGGAGCCTTGGAGGTAAGTCTTGAAGCGATTTTCAAAAGAAAAAAAAAAAAACATAGTCAACTAGCTTGATTGGCTACGTGATTTTAAGAAGGACTGCATTGATCAAAGATGACCCCCTTTGCCCCCTGGGACATTAAAACAAATCTATAAAGTTTATGGTAACATAAAAAAAACATGAAAAATTTGCAACATTTGAGCATGTGACTGCCCATTTTTTCAAAGCTGTATGATTTGGGCAGCATTTTACTTGTTATGTTACATGTAGGTGCTAGGTGCTAAGTGCGGCCAAAAAGCATTCGTAAATTACAAGATACAAGCATGAAGGTGAAAATGTGGAAGCATTAGATCACTCTTAGCAAATAGAGTCCTTAATTTTTTTAACATGGCCCAAGTGAAAAACTGTCATTGCCAACCTGTTTTTGAGTGGTGTTTATTGATATCGTTTTGGGAAAAAGGGCTCATTTACCATGGTGGTGGAATAGGTGGCTCCATATCCCCCTGGCTTGAAATATTGTGGCAAAATGGGATAATTTTTGAGGGAATGCAAACAAACTGTTTCTGAATTTGGGCCAAATTAAATGTAGATTAGGGTAAGTTTTTTCTGTGCACTACACATGCATATTTGGCCCTGTGCAGACTTGGAGTGTCACTCACAGGTCAACAAAAAAGTTGCATGGTGAAAGGTCAATCGTGGTACATGGCACTTCATTCCCCTTATCAGAAGCTAGTTTCGATGTTTGTCCTCAAATGTTGATTAAAATACAGCTTGAACACTTCCAGAGAGACTGTTTTAACAATGTTAAATATTACCGTAAAACACTTGCAAGTTTGTACTTTGCTGATCACTTGATTTAAACAGAACTCAATTTTTTTTCAGTAACCCTTGGCTTGCAGATGGTATTACCATCTGCCCAAGGAATTATACACCCACACCTCATTGAAATTTGAAGTTTAGACCCTATGGCTACATGTACTGACTTCTGACCCACACATCGTTATTAAAAACTTGTACTTCACAGCCTTAATAAAAAATGACACACCTGTAGACCTACATGTACCTTCTCCTGTAGAGGTTACTTGGGTTATCCAGACATTTTCCGAATAAATCAAATTGGAGCGTGTGGCCTATGACGGTGGGCATACTGTTTCAATGCATAGTTTTGTCCAGAGTGTGTGTAAACATCTTAAAATGCATTTCCAATTCCATATACCAAAAGTATCACATATAAAGTAAGATTGTGGTAATGTACATTGTGTGATAGGCTAGAAACTCCATAGCTACATGTTATACATCTGATTCACAGATACCACAAAATCGCACACTTGGTACACATGTTCTGGGATGTTACAAACTGCCAGTTCTGTATACCAATTACCAACTACAAGTGAACCACAAATGGTGGTTTTGAGGTGCTAACCTTAGTTTCAGGCAAAGGATTTTTGGAGGTGCTGAACGATTGGTGGCAGCGGTGGGATATCAATCGCAGGAAAAATGTTTAAAAAAATACACCACGATGGTAATGGTTTACTATGACAAATTGGTGGCAACAGAGATCACCCTGACCTCTCAAATTAAACAAATTCACCAACTACATTCTGGTATTTTGTGGTATTCACATTCAAATGTAAGTGGTAATCTGGCATCCCGACGCCAAAAATTGCTCTCGGGCGACCAAATTTTCAGTCCAGTTTATCCGTTGGACAACCAGAATTTTTATCAATAACTGTATTGGAAATGCCCTCCCCAATTGCCCGTCCAAATAAATAAATGCACCGAAATCAAACCTTTCCAAATAAATTGTCCGCCGAGTTTAAAGTCATTAAAATTGCCTAGAAATCTAGAGCGATCGCTGTTATTAACTGCACGGAATAAGCTTACGGTAAATCACATCTCTTATTTCTGTGCATCGTAGATTGTATTTCTGAAAGTGTTAACTATATTTTTTTCACAATTTTACATACGTAGTTCAGACTCCTATATAAATTGCATTAGAATCAGGAATTTTGCAGTCCTACATGTATTGCCCAATATCGCATAATCGCATTGAACTTTGGCTTTAACCAAATCAAAAGAATGTTGGTGCAATGCAAACATGTGTTTGGAACTGCCCCTTTAGAGATGCTGTCCTGGTATAGTGGTTATCTGCTGAAACATAACATTGTTGTCCTGTGATGTTTGCACTGTTAGCTGGGCTGGGGTTGACTCAATTGATGGTTGAGCAATGAGCATTAATTTCAGTTGATCATATCACTCCAACTATCACTGAATAGTTGATTTAGTGGGGGAGGGGAAAGGGTTTCAGTCTAATTCTGCAGTTACAAATTTTAAGGGAAGGGATCGTCAATATGACAATTCTAAAAGACTGCGAGCTTTCCAGGCAAGTTGGAAAGTCAGATGGCCATGGCTACATTACGACCCTGCATTAGGAGGAGACTTTAGGCCTCATGCTTTGTACTCTGTGCAAAAACAAGTTTAAGCCTGCAGATCAGGGGCCCAATATGTATCACATAGGCCTAGATAAGAGTCTGGACTACGTAGGATAAGCGAGCCTCTGCCTGCATTAGCCTGCATAGCAGAGACTGGCAGACTGTACTCTGTAGTGCTGGTGATTTACTAACTACATTTATATATGGATGACTAAAAAATTTTGGCAGATAACTGGATTTCATGGCTTGGTTATTCATCAGATAACCATTTTCTCCCCCTTAACCCTAACACAACACACGTTCCACCCAGGAAAGCGTCCCACCGACATTATTCAGCAAAACATTTGTAGCTCTAGACATCCCACCATTGGAAATTGTGCTTAAGACTGCTGGTGGGCCAACAAAAAATTTCTGGAATAGTGTTGAAATCTCACCAGCAATCAGCAGCAGTGGTTTTTGGTCATCTCCTGAGGGAAAGCGGCCCACTGGCAATGCACAGCAATAGGTTTTTCACTAGCAGTACTTCATGTTCACCAAATTGACCTTGCACACCTCTGCCAAATTCGGAAGGTCCAGCGTACACTCGGCGTTCGGGAAGAACCCAGAAATACTTGGGATGGGAAAACATGGCCGCATGATGCCTCAAACGTTAAACATGTTTCACTTTTTGGCGATCTCCCGAGGGGAAAGTGGCCCACCGGCAATGCACAGCAAATGGGTGTCCCAAGGGGAACACGTCCCACCAGCAATTAGCAACAGTGTTAAGACTTTGTCTCCCATGGGCCGACCAGCAAAATTTGGCAATGTGAGCTACAATGTAGTTCATGCTGTTGGGAGGTGTTGGTTAATTTGGACACTGGTGGTATCTACATTTTGTAGGGTTCTTGTAGTACTGTTTACACGGATACCATGAAATTCCCCAGTGGTATTTTGTGGTTATGGATTTGAATGACTGGTATTTTCTGGTAGGGTGTTTGGGTTAATGGGTTATATTGTTTATATTAGGGAAAAGCTGAACTGACTTCAATATTTCATAATCTGAATTACAACTGAGGATTAGCATGAATTAGAGAAGTAGGCATTTAAACTGAAAACGATTTCTAATGAAATCACATAAAAAATAGATTGAGTCTGTTGCCGCCCTACAAAGAAAGTTTTTGACGACCTCTTCAACAATGGTTTCCTCTGATCTTCAACAAGGCAGTCACCTCCGACTGAGGCCCTCTATTGCTGTTTCTTATACTCATGATTTCTCGACCTTTCAGTTGCTCTTCTGTCAAATCCAGCATTCATTCTTCTTTGAGTATCAGTGGAGACATGCTTATCCTGGTAAGTCTCATCCAACAAGACTTGTATTTTATCATCAAAATAGGCAATAATTAGTACTAATTCCTTCATTTTCCATCTAGCCCTTGTTTGGCCTGGTTTGCTTTCAGAGACCATGATTTGTGAAATCAGGAATAGTTGTATCGAACAACTCTAATCGCAATAGATAAAAATTAAACAAAACTATGACAAAGTCAAAGCTTAGCTGATTAATTTGGAATGATGCTACTTCAAATTAGGTGCTTTATCTAGTTTACAAACAGTTGTGTTGTTTGGTGGTATGTCACAAGTGCATATGTGAGAGAACAGTTCAACCCATGTTGCTGTAAATGAGAATGACATTATTTTAAACCAAGATAATTACATAGCTTATTTGAATACCCATCTTATGATATTGTATAACCCCACACCACAAAATACCACATACATGCTGTGGTATTTGGGGTTGTGTAGCACACTTTCCATATGTTTGCATACAATCATCAGTGACCATGAAGTTTCCTTGTGGTATTTGGTGGTTTGGCAGTCAATGTCTGTGGTATTTTGTAGTATTATTTGGCGTTTCTTATGAAATTATCGATACGGGTGGAGTGTTAGGGCTGCAATTCAAAATTTGGTTGGAAACGTGATCTTGACCTGACAATGTGGTTGCTGTGGAAGTCGCATGTAATTGTAAAGAAAAACAGCATTCCTGGAAAGCATGTGTGGTGTGCCCTCAAAGTCACAGGGGTCATTAGAGGTCAATCTGTATGGGGGGATAAAGTTAAACCTGATGTTCGATAATAGATTTTTGAGGTTGCCGAGCTCCTCTGCACCTCTATGGGGGGGGGGGGGGGTGAAACTAGATTAGGATTTTGGTGTTTGCTGAGCTCCTGGCCCTCTATTGGAAATGTGCGTAAGACTGCTGGTGGGGGTGCCAACAAAACATTTCTGGAATAGGTGTTGAAATCTCACCAGCATCAGCATGCAGGGGTTTTGGTCTCTCCTGATGAAGCGGCCCACTGCTGCACAGCATAGGTTTTTCCTAGTACTTCATTTGTCACAAAGTGACCTTGCACACCTCTTCCAAATTCGAAGGTCCACGTACACTTCGACTTTCGGGATAACCCAGAAATCTTGGGATGGGAAACAGGTCCGCATGATGCCTCAAACGTTAAACATGTTTCACTTTTTGGCGATCTCCCGAGGTAAATGGCCCACCGGCAATGCACATCAATGGGTGTCCGCAAGGGGAACCTTCCCACCAGCAATTAGCAACAGTTGAAGACTTGGTCTCCCCTGGCCGACCATCAAAATGTGGCATGTGAGCTACAATTCGTTCATGCTGTTGAGGTGTTTGGTTATTTGGACCCTGGTGTAGCCTACATTTTGTAGGGTTCTTTATACTGTTTCCCGTATACCCATAAATTCCCCAGTGGTAATTTTGTGTGTATGGATTTGGATGACTGGGTAATTTTCTGGGAGGGTGTTTGGGTTTTAATGGGTTATCTTGTTTATATTAGGGTAAAAGCTGAACTGACTTCAATATTTCAAATCTTAATTACAACTGAGGATTAGCAGGAATTAGAGATTAGGCATTAAAACTGAAAAGATTTCTGCTGAAATCACATAAAAATCGATTGAGTCTGTTGCCGCCCTACAAAAAAGTTTTTTTTGACGACCTCCTTCCAACAAGGTTTCCTCTGATCTTCCACAGGCAGTCACCTCGACTGAGGGCCCTCTAAATTGCTGTGGTATACTCATGGAGTTCCTCGACCTGCAGTTGCTTCTGCTGAGCAATCCACATTCAGTCTGCTTTGAGTATCAGGGGAGACATGCTTATCAGGGCAAGTCCAGCCAACCAAGACTGGGAGGGTGCATCAAAGAGGCAGATGAGGACGGACCCTCATTGTCCACCAACCCGTGTTTGGCGGGGGGCGGTGGCAGAGACCATGATTGGTGAAAATCAGGAAGAGAGGGGGTATCGAAACCCGCGAAGCGCAAGAGAGAAAAAGGAACAAACGAGGACAAGGAGGCAAAGCGGAGCTGAGTAATTGGGAAGGAGGCGACGTCAAAGTCGGGTCGGGATCTAGGTTGACACACAGTTGGGTTGGGGGGGGGGAATGGCACAAGGCAGTGGGAGAGAACAGTTCAAACCCCATTTGTGCCTGTAAATGAGGAGACAGGAGTGTGAAACCACGGAAGCATACGTATTTGAAGACCAGCTATGATATGGTACCCCACAAACCACAAAATAAACACATCCATGCGTGGTATTTGGGGTTTGGTGTAGCACACTTTCCATATGTTTTTGCATACATCATCAGTGACCCATGAAGTGGCCCCTCCTTTTGGGTATTTGTGTGGGTTTGGCCCAGGCATGTCCTGGTGGGGTTTTTGAAAAAAAAAAAAAATTTTTTTTTTGTAAAAAGTCTTATTGTGGCGTTCCTATGAAATTATCATACGGGTGGAGTGTTAGGGCTACAAGTCAAGATTTGGTTGAACAATGTGATCTTGCCTGACAATGTGTGGTTGCTGTGGAAGTCGCATTAATTGTAAATAAAAACGCATTCCCGGGAGGGCGGGAGCATGTGTGGTGTGCCCTCATGGTTTTTGGAACACATCAAGTCACAGGGTGTCATAAGGTCAATCTGTATGGGGGGATAAAGTTAAACCTGATGTTCGATATTAGATTTTGGAGGTTGCCGAGTCTCCTCTGCACCTCTATGGAGGGGGGGAGGAATGAACCTAGATAGATTTTTGGTGTTTTTGCTGAGCTCCTGGCCCTCGATAGGAAGTCTGATTATTTTGGCCTCAATTTGCCTGATCAATTTCCCCAAAACCACTGGGCGGATTTCTGTAATTTTTTACCATATGCAAAAAAAAAAGGCATTTTAATTTTGTTCGGCGAACATTTTGTTTGTAGAAGAAAATGGAGAAATTTTAAAATTCAATTTTTATGCCATTTCAAAACCCTAGAAATGTCGGGGGTGGGGGGGGGGACACAATCCTGCTCGATTTGGGCATTGGGATTCCAAAACCGTTATTTGGAGAACTGCTACGTGCTACGTGTCAGTGCTATTGGCAGTCTCTTCTGTGTCCGTGACATACAAATCAGCTCTTAAAACCTTCGTTCAAAGATCTTAGAATCTCATGAGAATTAAAAAAAATTATTGGACGTCTAAAAGCCACCGATATGTGGATTAACCTCTGTCAAACCCGGCAATTTCCAATACCTGTCATTTAGATTTAAATATTCGTAACCAGGCCTAGCCTTGTCAATGTCTGTGTGTGACCCTTGACCTATGCCGTAAGAGCGCCCTGTTACCGTTAAGTCTTTGAATAAGACTATCACTCGGGTTACTGCCTAAGTTATGTCGTTCTGGTTGCTGTTAGGGTTTGCCTGTCCTACAAGTCCGACCACCCCCGTAGAAAATGTTATTCCAAATTTAGTCTTTTCCTTTCCTTGTGTATTAAGGAGTCCGACCACCCGTATTGACTTAATGAGGTCCAAGAACATAACATCTACAGGCTATTCTCCAAATGTACACAAACAATATGCCCTCATTGTAACACCTACTTACTATACTCTACATTTAGACTTACGTTTTTGATTTGACAGCAGGGGGCAGGCTTCGAATTACCCAGGTGTACACATGCACACAGGTGCATTGTAGCTTTCTCTCTGTGCATGTAACTTTTGTATCCCCTGCATGCACTTGTGCTGTAAGTTTTAACCCTTTGTGAATTCAAAACTATCAATTTTGTCTTAATTTCATAGACATCATTGAATCTGAATTATCTAATTTGAGCCACTGTCAATAGTCTAATGTACCATATACCAGAGTCTGATATGAATAAGGTTGCAGATTTCACCAATCCCTTTTTAAATAATACTAATAATAATCATCAAAGGTTTTATTTTAATCTCAAATCGTGGCCTGTAGGCCCAAATGGCCAGAAACTTTACAAACTTCATAATTACTAGACAGAAACATGCACTTAGGCAGCATGCTTAAACTAGCGCCATATTGCAACATTCAAAACACTACACGAACCACACAACAACGGATGGTAGTGCAAGCTTTCATTGTTCATTTTTGCCCATTTCAATGAACCATGGCGAAAGTGTTTTCAGGTTTAATCAATATCTTTTATACAAATTAAAAATCTAAATTGAGTTCCCAATTAAATCCAGCAAGTGGTCCCACTGAAATTAGAACCGGGGACCCTTTCGTACAGATGTAATCTTGCTAACCACTAGACCAGCCACTTTCTCTCTAAGACCACACCAACTTTTCTCTCTACATTAAGCCCTTGCTGTAAGCTTTTACATTGTGCATGTAATTTTTGAAGTTACATGCACCGTGCAATTGAATACTATAATTATAATTCGAAGCCTGCATCAGGGTCCTGTCGAACCACACTTGATCAGATTTTCCTTTCATCAGACCCGATTTTGTCATCTATGGTCACCGCATTTTTTTGTGAAGGTAACAACAGGAATCGTTTATGGGTACGAGTTTGTTGCTACATTAGCTAACGTTTCCCCGCCACATTGCCCGAAAAATGCCCTATCATACACTACTCATATGAATGTCAGCACATTTATTAGCTATTTCTAGGTGTTGTAATATTCCAAATTGCCGTTACGTTGTCACACAGTGATGCTGACAAAAAAAAAATATCCTCCTTCGTCGAGCGTACAATGATTTACATGAATGTGCAATGAATTAGCGGGGACAAACCTGTACAGCCCAGTTTTGGGACCTTAAACCAGCAGAACTTGCACCCACACACTAAAGGTTTTGCTCTACAGGGAGCATCTGGAACCATAGTTTTCAGGGACGCCTTAGTGTACCGGGGGGATTGGCCTCAAGAGCCGCTCTCGAAACAGGGTCTTTGACTACCCAAATGGGTGTCGCTTCAAATACAAAGGCAATGGGCCCACAGGCAGTGGCAAAGGAAAACACTCTAAAGGGTAGTGAATGCTGCACAATAGGGAGCACGAACCAGAGACTTTGGTAGTCTACACATCCACTCGGGGAAAATAGGAATCAAGATATCTTTACATACATGGTCCCCATAGGTGTTTTGAATCAAATCCCATTATGCATTGCAATGTACCTTTTCTGTACTGTAAACTGGACACATGGGTATAAAATGTGTTCAAAAGTTCAATACTCACAAAACATGTCATGATCATCAAAATCCCTAAGTACGAGCACTTTTGTGGCTAAAAGGAGCATAAAAGTCAGGGTTTTTTATGTGTTTAAAAAACTAAACAAAATAACAAAAATAAAAAAGTGAAATTTCCCCAAAACTATTGCATGTGGGCTTGACTCAAAACACCCTCTGCATGTACCTAAATGTAGAGTGCCCATCCCTACTGTTGTGTGTACCTCAACTTTTCCCTAAAATTCAGTGTTCTCATATTTCTTAAGCCAATGTGTTTATCAGCAGGGTCCCATATGCACGATTCGCATGCATTATAATGCATCGGGCCTTCGCTTTTATCATTGAGTCTTTCACATAGGCCGCTTGCATTAAAAGGCATGATGGAAACTGCAGTTTCATTGCGGGACAGCCGTCACCCGTTGTGGGTACAAAATACAATTGCCGACGGCCGGCGATAAATCAAGTCTGACTGGGCGACTTTCACTTTTAAATCCGTCAATTTTTCAATGACTAAGTGATTCTGCGACCAACATCAACACCGCACAAGAAAGCTAAGAAGATTGTGATCACGGCAAGCTAGGTTGTGAGAACTACAAGAGCATAAATAATATGTTACGTGGATCCGAATCAAAAACGTCTCACTAGACCCTTTTGCACCTAACAAGGGGGAGAAAGAGCAGAGCATCTTGCTTCGAACAGTGCGGCCTAAGTAAAAAAATGAAATGATCAAATCCAAGTGCAAAATGATCCAGGACCACACCAAAAGCCGCCACCACTGTGAAGAAGCCAGATGAATCGTGCTAGGTCCCATAGGGCTTGTGTTGGTGGACAGCAAATACAACAATTAGGATTTCTGATAGACCGTTTGATCTGCACATTTTAGATTAGGCACCCATAAAAATATAAAACCAACAGTTCAGGTGGTGTAAAAAATCATATTTCCCCAATAATGTACAATTTGGGACGAGGCTGTGAAATGCCCCTTCAGTTACTGACAGTAGTAGTATATCTCGATTTTTTGCAAGAAATTTTATAGATCGTATCTTTGAATGGAATTGTACTTTTGAGAATACCTTGGGGAAACTTTTAGCAAAATACTGATAAAATTTGTAGCGACATCGGACCACAAATTTTCTTGTCCTTCTCACAATATGAAAAGTCGGTTATAACCAGGAAATCTTACTATTCAACTTTTGGTAAGTTCTGCTAATTAGTGAAATAGAGTACCTCTGGTCCTCAAGGTCTCCAATCCATCGAGGGCCAGGTGGAAACATGAAGAAATATGTGGTTGAAAAATACAACACTTGCAAGTACCTTTACTTGTGGATTCAATTGCTTGAAATTTTTGAGGTATTTACCCAGATGAAACTTTTGGGAATTTCCGATTTCTGGCCATAAATAAATTCTGGAAAAGTACAAGAATTAATTTTTGTTTTAAAAAAAAATTCTGAGATCAAAGTGTTTAATGCTAAAGGTAAAAGCATACAAACCCACTGGTTTTAAAGTTGACCCAGATATTTCCTGAGGATGGCGCCCCATTTTAAAAAAATTGTGTTTTTTTGCATGTACATAATGCTTTGCCATATACTATCACTGTGGGGGGGTGAAATGCTTAAGTGTAAATCGAATTTCCTGTCATTATAAAACACAACTGTTATAAAATTCCGGATCCGAATTTTTGTTATACACGGTATCCCTATGATGCGACGTAATACCTAACATAAATGTTTGCTGCCTCAAAACGAAAAATCCGTTCACTCAAATTTCGGAATGTGCATTTTAGGTTAGTATCTTTAGTTTCAGTTGACTATTTTTCATTATTCCACGTTAGTACCAATTTGGTTTTTTTTAGAAAAGGTTCTTTTACCCTAAAAATTGCATTGTCAAGTAAAATATGTTTCCCTGGAGCTTCACGGATACTATGCTACAATCTGGCCTTGCTGTCGGTTCAAATTGTGGATTTTCAGGAAATGGAACTACATGTCTGTTACATCTGAAAATACTCAACCCTGTTTGACTGAGCCACTGTATATTGTTTTTGTCGAATGTCAAGGTTTTTGTGCAGTAGGAAAATTAATTTAAAATATTTAAGACATGATGTAGTCAGTTGTTAGTTATCCATGAAATTTCTCTTGTTGACCAAATTGTTGACAAGGTGGAGAACCCTTTGTTGTGGTCAACAGCAGCTGGTACATACATGTACAAGCTCAATGGGGAAACAACATCCCCCACCTGCACTTGAAGTGTCTTGTTTCCTTTGTTGACACTGTTCTATTATATTAACTAAACCTTAGTGCACATGAAATGCTTTATTCTTTAGTTTGATGCTGTACATGTGTGTACTACCAGGGCAGGCCTCAGCAACATTAATTTGTAGTGCATGGTATTTGTACATATTGTGTCATACAATGAACACACAGGAGTGCACACGCAGTAGGTCTAACATGCACATGTACGCTAGAAAAGATCAGAAAAAAACATACCTCAGTCCCTGTTATCCAACCAATGCTTGTACCCAATTTTTTTTGGATGCAAGTTGATTTTTCATTATTTTGAAAAAAAAGTATGATCCACTTCTATGTCTCTGCTTTTAACTTGCATAGGTATAAAAAAAATTTAATTGTGGATGAAAATCAATGCATTTGCCAGATTACATTAACAGATAAATAAAAACAAATACATTGCATAATCAAATGTAAAACATCCACATGAAGGAGGATGGTCGAACACTCCTATAAAAAAAAAAAAAATGGGGTCGGTCGAGTTAGGGCAAAAAAAAATTGGGGGGGGGGGGCTTAAATTGAATTTTTTTGGTAAGAACATGTGATAAGGTGACGAAAAAAATGGTTTTATGGACAGGGTGTACCTTTCAAGTAGGATTGGTCAGTTGGGCGTTATTTTTTCCCCTGTGGACTAGAGGTTAAAATTGGCCTAAAAATCTGAAAAAAAAATCTTGAGAAAAAGTGAACAAGTTTTACAAACATATTTATTTAAAAATCTAGCCAAAATTTATAATTTTTCGCCAAAAAAAACCCAGCTGATTTTACATGATTTTGGCAAAACTAAAAAAATCTTCCAAGATGCAAAAGACATTTTTTTTAATCGCCTAAGCAGGGTTTCTTTTACTCATAACTGCTTTATTGGCATGCTGTGCAGCCAAATTTTCATTTTGTAAATCAGCAAATGATCCTTTGTCAAATAAACTAAAATTTGATTATAATTTGCATTTTAGGGCTTCATTTTGATGAAAACCCAATCTCAGTTGGACTTGCATGTACACCACTGCCATCTAGAGATACTATTAGTTATTAGGCGAGTTTTGGGGTGATACGGATTATATCTAGTCGAGGAGTCTGTATCGGCCGAGGGCACAGCCCAAGCCCAGATACAGAATCGGAGACTAGATATATTCCGTGTCACCTCAAAACTCACCTAATAACGATTTTATCATACCTAAGCAGAACAAAATAAGCACAAACATAGGGCCTAAGAAAATTCTAAGGGTGATTCACAAAACAAACAATACTTACCGTAAATTAACTGTTGGTCTATTGTTTTAAATGAGTGCAAGGGTGATGAATTTTCAGCGACAAGAATCTTTGAAAACAGCCCGAAAAATCATCTTTATCTGATTCACAAACAAAATTATTGATCTATTTTAAAGTCTTTTAGTGTATGTGAGAACGATTATGCTGAAATCTTGTTCCAACTCGGTTCAACAATGCTAAAAATTGCCAAATTAGAGCAGTGGTTGACGTAAAAAATGAAGGCTGAATTTTCGGATTTTTGTTGTCATGATACATGGTCACGCATGCGCAATTCCTAGCTGACATGATACGGACGTTGAGACGCACTCCGAGGTGGTGATACGGGATATATCCAGTCAGTAAATTGAGTCGATTAAGCCAATAAAAATCGAGGGATCTACATGATGGTATGATACATAAAGTTTAGTTAGTGTCGCTTATTGTAGTCACAAAGAAGGTGAACAATAAATTGACTGTTTCAAATCAATATTTTGCTCTGATTCAGAATCCCTTGGACCAACCACAGAAATTACGCCCATGCTTCTGCTAAGAACACCTTGACAAAGCGTAAGGAAATGCATTAGATCACAGCACATACCCTCTATGCTATTAATAATGACAAACTAACCTCATGATTGATCACACATCACGTTTACAAAAACATTTGGTTTTCTCCCATCCAAAACGAAAAAAAATAGTTTCAAAATGTTCAATCAAATTGCATCTAGAGAGGATCTTCATATTTTCAGGATAGTCAGCTGAATCCTATAGCAGACAAACCAATAACTCCATACATCACAACTTTTCATCAAAGTCAATCCATGGAGCCGTGCAAGTGCGTCCTCCCAAACTTTCTGCTCCTGCATTGTAGCGGCTTATGTATTTTGTTTGTGTGGAAGTGAGGTTTTGTGAATCTTCTTTTCGTATGCATGAAGGTTTGTGAACCAAGTCTTTGCTTGATTAAACAGACCCAAAATGCCACAAACGAGAGATATCCTAAAATGAGGCACCCAAATATTTTGTCGTAAATAGTACGGTTTAAATGGATTAGACAGTCAATAGATTTCTACCTGTGTGATTTGTCTACAGAAATGTTCTTAAAAGAGGAAAATAAGGTGATTTGTGATTACCTTATATTTCAATATAAACATAGGCTGAATTTTGTATGTGCTCCTATACAAAATTAGAAATTTCACTTTGTTTGTACAAAGAACCTTTCTCAGCTTGATCCTTTCAGATGGAGCTATTTTTGATAGAAAGCTTACAACAGGGTAACAAATCAGATTTTTCATAATTTTTTAGGGATAACCACCTTTTTTATTTTGAAATCTCTTGTGGCACTTTAATTCAGCTACATGGACTCGGACTATTACAGGTAGGGAATTCCCCAATGTTTCGGTGGTCTAATCGAGTAACAAGTGTTCATTTTTGGTGTTCTGATGCAGCGGGGAAACTGCGGAAAGGGTTATCTGTACGGGATAAGTATCTTTCACAGAAACTGTCTGCTTCCAGAATCCATCTCTTTTTTGCATAATATTGCAGCTGACATTTTGATTGGGACATTGGCAGCTCACATGATTAATGGTACACGATATGGGGGAATCCCCTTATAAATAATTCCCAGGGGTCCGCACTTTTTGAAAGGCTTTTTTTTGTGGGAAAATCAGGTTAAGTGACTAGCTAGGAAATTAAGGATCAGGAAATATTGATGAAATTAATCTCTGTTTTATTCCCGACCCTAGAGTGTCGCATTTCATAATGTATCATCATTAGCCTTAGTTGTAAATTTGATTAAATTGATAGGGGACAAATCCTTGGACTTAACCATTACCCAGAGTGAAAACAGTAGGAACCTGAATAAAACTACAATAATATTGTTGGTAAGGAATAAGGAGTTAAAGGTGGGGTGGATTGTTTTAATGGTCCCAAGTTTTCATGGATTTTTCTTCCTCATGTAGGGAGTGAGAAGAGGAGAATTGTCACCAAAAACATTTTGATTACAAAATTGTACTTGAATCCGTCCCTTGGATGTAGAAGCCAAAGTGTGTACTTATTAGGGTGGCTGGTTACTCTTTGTAGAATACAAAAAGATCCTACCTACAAGGACGTCAGCTCTGGAGATCTAATGGCGGCCATCCAGCACATGCTGCCCTTGTAGGGTTGGCGGGTGGTTGCCCGAAGGCAAGGCCCACCGCCGAAAACAGTGGATTGGCATCAGAAAGGGCATCCGGTCAATTATCTTTGCTCCAATAAATCCTCCACAGCAGTATTGCTGACTGTAAGGTGTATCCGGCCACCAGTAGGCGATTAGAGTCACGTGTCAGGCAACTGCTGACGGAAAGCACCCCCCTAAAATATTACCCTCAGGACGCCCCTCGGACACACCTTATCGCACTAAAGGTGCTATATTGCGTTGGCTTCTGACGCTAAAGGGGCCCCACTTTAGGCTGGCTGACAGGGCCTTTATCCTTAA
>JAMKCH010000954.1:0-96514 GCA_023653785.1 Ophioderma brevispina | reverse complement strand
AATAAATGAGCTTGATAAAAAAAAGTTTTACAAATCGAAACAAAGCATGGGCCTGGGAAATTCCGGCAAGGTACGAATTTCAAAAGCATAATGGAAATGATGGGATGTCACTTACCATCAATAGGTGGGGTTGTGTGTGTCCACCTGGGCTGGAAGCCTTCAGGGCATCTTGCTACGCGTGATGTTCACCAGGTTTTGATTGCTATATGGAGGAATTTTTACACTCTGCCTGTAGGGCTGCTCTGAGTGTTCTGTACATTAACAGGCGGAATATTTATTGCGGAACACGTCGTCCGAGCGTCATCCCCCCAGCGCTCAAAATGGTTTACAAGCCACTATCAGTCATTTTGTTCCCAAATTCAAAATGCCCTTTTGTCTCTAAAATACTAGTGTTAGGTCATATTTCAACACCCTTATATTACTGTTCAGTTGTGAAAAACCAAACACAAAGTTATTTTAAGCGGTCTTGAAGATGCCATTGTCGACTGTTTTGTTTACTAATAAAAGTCGGAATTGATAAAAACCTGAATAAAAAATCGCAATTTCTTTGAAATACGACGGCTTTTTATGCTTAGCCAGAAAACCGACTTCATCACTAAAGACAACGGTTTTGCTCCAATGCTGCTGAGTCCAAGACAGTGACGTCTACACCATCCAACCGGTTCAATCGATGCTTCTGCCTGTTAAAGGGTAAGATCTATCAAGGACGTCTGCCGGAAGAGGCCCTCTTCGTGAAGCGGTATCTACTGTTTCCTGGGTTACTGTATGGTTTTCACGTCTACTGTTTCAGATGCTGTTCTGAGTTGCAGTTCGAAGCGCTTCTCAAAATGCTTACACACAATGACCGGCTTGATTGGGTGTTGGTAAACCCTTGGTCGGCCTGTAGGGGCTTGTCTTCCACAAAACGGTGTACCAGGGTAGCGATTGATGGAATAGAAATGCAGAGTTTAAAGGGGCAAGGAGAGAGTTTGAGGCACCCAATAATATGTGTAAATAGTATCCATGCAATAGATTAGGCACTCAATAGATTTTCTTGCAGTGTTTTCGCCTACAGAAATGTCTTAAAAGAGAGAAAAAACAAGGCGATTGGATTTGTTATATTTCAATGTAAAACATAGGAAGAAATTTCATATTGCTTCCTATTACGAAATTAGAAATTCACAATTTTGTACCAAAAAACATTTCTCAGCTTAATCCTTTTCAGATGGGGATGTGTTGATGGAAGCTTACAGCAGGCAAAAATCAGTACTTTCGATTTTTTAGGGGACACTGATTGTGAAATCTCTGTTGCCCCTTTAAGGAACAGCCAAGACGGTCAGCAGGGACTTGCTTGTGTAACGCCCTTTTATGACAACCAGAAAGTTCTGAGTCCTGATGAACTTTGTTTGATTTATTAATAACACCATACTGTCCGTCACTTTGTCCTTTTTAGTCTGTTTATCATTCGACGAAACACTTTGGGGGAATTTACGTTGTTGTCTGAAGGCCTCAGTCTTGTACGCAGTGAGCCAGTTCTGTACTCCCGTGTAAAACACCGGTAATTCACAAAATTAATTGTTCTCAGTGTCAGAAATTTTGATTTGACAGGAATTTCAAGGTGCATAAATCTGTCTGATCCGTTCATTAATAGCTGGTTGGTTGCGCCAATTTTTATTTGGTTTTAAGAGGATTTATTATAATCTGTTTTTGGGGAACCGTCTACACTCGGGTGATAGATGTATGGTAATGTTTTCTCTTAAGAAGTGAAATAAAGTAAGTAAGACAACAGAATAAAATAGTTGCCCTATTTTTACAGATATGGACTCTCAAGTTTTTAATCAATTTACACACGACCACACTTGGCACGTGGTAGACTGAGACATACCCAGTCAAACAGTGCAATATTAAAAACCAAAAATACAATACAGGTATTCTTAGATGCTTAGTTTGTTTCAGTATGTGTGTTGCACGACACAGAGTCAAAAAACAACCTTACTCTGTGATTTTTCAAAACTTGTAGTCAGAAATGCACTCATGCAACGCATAACTCGTTTGGACCTTCTCACACAAATCATAAACAAATTGTATCTTAACAGGCCCTACTTAAAATCTGCTTATCTGAACCAAGGTAAATATCAATTTATCTGATTCGTACACCAGCAAGGTCAACAAGCATACTATTTGTAAATTAGGGAAAGCTTTTTCTTCTCATATTTTTTCTCTCGTTAATGTTATCGCTTCGCGAATTTTTTGTCATCCATTTTGGGGACAACCGGTGTAGTAATTTGAGTCAGTGTCTTAATTTTGATGATGTTGATGACATGGAATAGTTTTTGAAATATTCTCACTTCTATTATTAATCTTTCCCTAAAAAATAAGGTTAAGGTCAGGTTCTTCTGTTCACGGATTACTAACATATTCGGAGCTGTGTACGCGTAAAAATCATCTGTACAAAATAGTTTAGGCATAAGTCTGAATGATGCTTGGGAAATTTAGGACTACAGCAACCAGTTAAAATCTTGCTAGAAAAAGTATCATGATTAATCTATTGACTTTCACAGCAATCTGACTGTTAATCCTAAAAGTGTTGGGCCTATATAAGGCTGTTTTAAATATTCTCCCCCAGATTTCTTTCAAGGTAGATGCCGCAGATTACTGAAACAAAGATTTGCTGATGCTTTTAATAATCATTTTCTGGTAATTTTGTGATGATATGAACCTATTGTATAATTGCTCTCTTCCATGATTCTTTCCTTCTCATGGTAGTTTCTCCTACTGTTTATAAGTTCTTCTGTTCTCATGACTTAAACTCTTAATCTCCTGTCCAGATGAAGTTCATTAAAATAAAGTATGCATAACTGGCACGCACCTTTTTAAAATGTTCACGGTGTTCAAATGTATATTTCTATCGTAAAGTTTTAAAAAATCTTTAAAAAGTTGCCAAATATTGTTTACCATGTCTATAAAGACTCTAGTAAGCCAAAACATGGCTACTGCAATCATCGGCCAGTGTCTTAACTTTCCCTCTTGTGCAAATTTGAGAAACGTTTAGGTTCAGACTATAGAATTGGTGAGCAAATGTTGTCTATTTCTTTCAAATTATTAGTGAAACTTTGGTTGGACGAAATTGCAGTCGTGGCATAAGAGGTACTCTTCTATCTTGATCCAGATTTGTTATGTACGGAAACAAAGGTTATATTTCCGAGGTGGCCAGTTTCCTGAGTGGGAATCTGTAACTTCTGGGGTTTCCTTTCCTCATGTGCAATTCTTGGACCTATCCTTTTCCTTACTTTTTTGTCAGTGGTATACCTTAAAAATGTGGCTTCCTTCTCTTTCCAGTTACTGATGACCAACATTGGGTGAGGGAAACCTATACAACCGTGAGATGTGTTTAATTTTGCAAAATGCCTGTTTAGAACTACAACAGACATTTCCAATTGTTTTAGAAACGTGGTGAACAAATATGTTTAGAAAAGTGGTTAATCTAAGCACTGTTTTTTGCATATATGAGTAGGCCTAGTAAGCGTGAAGGTTGTTGAATAACCGGGGTTGAAGGAAAAGTCCGGTAAAATACGAGCTTTTATAACAAACGGTAACTACTAACAACCTTGCGAAATAACATGCACTGTAGAAATTACATTGCACTTTACACTAACCAGCCGTAACCCCTAAAACCCCGGAACCAAAGAGCTTAAACACGGCCCAAAAATCATTTTTGCGCAGCGGAGCGAAGCACTAATTGGATTTGTCCAAACAATTTTGGGAAGATTACCTTCCTTTTTTAAAAACACCCCCTCCCAACGCCTGACACTACCATTAGAAAGGAATCCGAAAAGACTATTTGGCCTGAAATTTGGAAATTACATTAATTTGTATTTCAATTTTCCGGCCTAATTAGGACTGAATTTAAAAGGGGACTCCATATTGGAATTCAACATTATTAACATTTATGTTTTCTTCTATTATACGGTTAATTACTCAAATTTACAGGAAAAAATACTGTAATCTACAGGAAAATCATGGCAACGATTCTGCTATGATTACAGCTTTTACCGGGTTTCGCATTCCAAATGCACTTGATATTTACATTGCAATGCGTTATGTTTTTACAACAACTAAATTTCATCAAGTAAGGCACCGTAAGATTGGTACCATTCACAATCTCTTGTCATGTTTAAGTGTTTTGATTGGATTTATTTTTACAGATAACATGTAATTTTAACAGTAAATCAAATGGCAAATGTGCTACCAACATATTTTTATATTGTGGCAAAATCTCTCCGTTACAGCACACACGTTGTAGTAGGCATCAACCTCGACTAGAGCCTTGTACAAAGTGGCAAATTGTATATTCGTCCTCTCTTAAATATTAGCATATCTCTGGATTCAACAACCAAAATTGGATGCGTAACGGTATTTCAACGCCAAAGATTTCATTTATAACCTGGAAAAAAAAAATTTTTTTTCTAAATATCACGTCACTAGTTATTTTTTTCGCCTCCACAGGGTGCTTTTGAGTTGCACATTTGTTTGTGTTCACCCTGTATGGTAATCAACACAACGGCCCAATCATGGATGACGTTTTACCCTGAACTGGATACAATTTCGTTTATCTTAATAGAAGCGTTCATGGACTTTATTCCTTTCACGCACGATTAATATATTTTAAATGTTTATATTTTTAAAAAAAATTGGTTTAAACACCCAAATAGACTATAACATAATTACGAATGAGTTAACACCTGATTTTAATTTGGATCTCGTGAAATCAATGGACTTCGGATTGATTCGGATTTTTGCTTCATAATTCGCAAACAATCCAAGACGCGCGTTCATTGATGTCTGACCATTTCTCTCGACTGAAATAAATCCAGTATAACACATCCTAATCAATAACTGAATACTACACCTTAGTTAGTCACATACACCATTGAAGTAGCCAATCTTTGACATTCAAACCAGGACACCTGAGGATACTAATTCATGTTCCGTGCAAATTTTTCTCCACAGGCCTTGGCACAGCAGATCTTACACTTCCGTTGCTGCCGACAGACACAATGCCTGCGGCTTGGTACAGGAGCGTCAATGGCTAATGAATTCTGGAACGTTTGACAATCAGCTTTAATAACCCCAGATAGTTTGTGAAAAACGAATGTTTTTTGAGTCGCTCTAGCGGTCCCACCTCGGGGTATCAAGCTTCGTCACATATCACTACTACCGTTTGTATTAAAGATGATGAATCAGGTAGGGTTTGCCAATTTTCTTTATAGAGATTGTTGTTGACGATAATTTTATCTTGTTTATTAGCTTTTTTTTTACGACTGCGGAAAATGTAATAGATAAAATATCAATATACAAACAAACTTACAGAATTCCAGTTTGAAAGGGAATTTTACTGTTCGATGAATCTAATGGACGATGCACGTCAGGAAAGCTCTCGACTCTACTGACGACAGGGAAGCAAGGCAATAGTAGGGTTAATAAATCAGAATCCCCCATTAAAAAAAAAAAAAAGAAGTTTGAGGAAGAATGTTTTGAAAAGACGTTTTTATAGTTTTAAGGGTACTGAATCCGATGTTGGGTCCAACCGCTGGGAAATGTAAATAAGGGGGTAATATTAGTCTCGGGTTAAAGTTGAAAATCAGGTCACATTTGTTTTTAAATGTACCAATGTTATTTGCTCCGTATGGATCTTTACACAGCTTGAAAGTGGACAGACGAATCCAATCCTATGCGGATAAGTAGGAACGAGTGCGGCTGACAATATAATAATAAGGATCCCGAATTTCTTTTCTGTGGTCACACCCTTTCACTTCGTAGTATTGTTTACTGTTTGATTGCTTTGAAAGAAGATTATTTCCTCGCAATTATGTTGCCCAATTTTATTAAGTTATAAGTTTAGGTAATTTCAAAAGATCCTATTTACTTTAAAATAGGAAGTAACTTGAAACCACTGCAGTTTTAAAACTACTTGTACAAATTTGAAAGCACTTGGAATAAGTAGGCCCAAAGTAATGGGAAATTAATCATACAATGGAGCCATTCAGAAAATGGAAATTCGGGGCTAGGGATTATTCTGAAGGGTTTGGTGAAGCAGCTTGTGTGAATTGTTATGGAAGATTCTGTTTCCTTTAGTTAGGTTTGGGCTTGTCATCTCGACAATTCTCCGGGCTGATTACCTAGAACACTTCCGGTGGCTTCGGGTCTTTGGGACTAAAAAGTAACAAACTAAGCTTCTCGAAGGAAATTTCCAGAGTTAAACTAGAGGGAACAATCTGCCGTTTTCAAGTGGAGGCCTACTGAGTTTACCCTGGTCTACCGAGCTACTTTTTGTAACAAAACTGCAGAACTCTCCCGAAGGTGGGGGGGGTGTTTACCACCACCCCCCTGTTGATTTTCGTTCTGAACATCCATTCCTGTATTTGGTACCACAGGTAGCTTAGAGTTTCCTCTTTTCCATTGGTATCAAATAGTACCACATTTCCATTATGACGTCACTTTGACGTCATATGTTGAAGGAAAGTATGAACTACGAATAAAGGGTGGAATATTGATATTTTGCAATTCTAAATTTCTAGTGACTCAAAAACATTATATAGCAACTAAACTGCTCTCATTATTTTAACTAGGTCATTTCCCATCAAGTAGAGCCAAAAAACCGCATGAAAATCGGAATTCCTCTACCATTTTTTGGCGAAAAAATTGCATTTTCCCTGTTGGGTCTATGGAAATTTACCATTTGCTAACATGCGAACTTATGACGTCATTGTGACGTAATTGCTAGTCATGTTGGTGTTAACGCCCTTTTATGACACAGAAAGTTCTGAGTCGTGAGAAGACTTTGTTGGATTTATTAATTAAACCATATGTCCGTCACTTGTTGTCCATTTAAGTCTGCTTTAATCCTTCGACGAAACAACTTTGGAATTTACGTTGTTGTCTTGGAACTGCCATTCAGTTCTTGTACGCATGTGCAGCCCAGTTCTTTACTCCCGTTTAACACATCCCACCGGTAATTCACAAAATATTGTTCGTCAGTGTCAGAAATTTTGATTTGGACAGAATCAAGGCTGGCATAATCTGTTCTGATTACCGTTCATTAATAAGGCTGGTGGTTGGCCAATTTTATTTGGTTTTACTATTTTATTATAAATGTGTTTGGTAAACCGTCTACACTTCGTGGTGAGATTGTAATGTGTAATGTTGTCTCTTAAGAAGGTGAAATCACGTACTAGAACAGAATAAATAGTTGCCCTATTTTACAGATCTGGGACTCTCAAGTTTTCACTCAATTTACCCACGACAACACTGGCACTGGTAGATTGGAAAAATACCAGTCAATACAGTGCAAAATATTAAAACAAATACCAAAAACAGGTACTCCAAGATTGGCTTAGTTTGTTTCATTATGTGTTTGACGAACACGAGTCAAAAACAAAACTACTCTGTGTTTTTAAAATTTGTAGTCAGAAATGCACTCATGCAACGCATAACTCGTTGGACCCTTTCATCACACAAATCGATAAAAATTGATCTTACAGGCATCACTAAAATTTGCGTATCTGAAAGGTCAATAATCAAATTGATCTGATTGAAATGTCACAAGGCAAGGTCAACACGCATACCTATTTGTTAAATTAGGAAAGATTTTTCTTCGTTAATGTTATCGCTTCGCGCATTTGTGTCTCCATTTTGGGGGGACACACGGTAGTAGTAATTTTGAGCAGTGTCTTAATTTGATGATGTTTGATGGACATTTTGGAATAGTTTGGAAAAATATTCTCACTTCTTATTATTATCTTTCTGTTCCTAGAAAAAAAGGTTAAGTCAGTTCTTCTGTTACAAGGATTACTAAAATATTCGGCAAGCTGTCCTCGTAAAAATAAATGTACAAAAGAGTTAGGGCAAGTAAGTCTGGCATGATGCTTTTGAGAAATTAGGGACTACAGCAACCAGTTTAAAATATTTGCATAGAAAAAAAAAGTTATCATGATTAATTATGACATTTCACAAGCCAATCTGCTCGTTAATCCGAAAAAAGTGTGGGGCCTATATAAAGGCTGCTTTTAAAATATTCTCCCCAGACTGTCTTTCAAGGTAGATGCTCAGCAGTTACTGAAAAACAAAAGATATGCTGATGCTTTTAAATCATCAGTTTTCTGCGTAATTTTGGTGAATTGTGGGACATTATGAAACCTATTGATCTTGATTTCTTCCTGATTTCTTTTCCCGTCTAAGGTAGTTCTCTACTGTGATGAAGTTCTTTCTGTTCTCACCGACTTAAACTCTAAATAAATCTCCTTGTCCAGATGAAGTTCTAAAATTTTTAAAGTTAATGCAAACTGGCTCCCGTTTTATGCAAGGTGGTTGTCAAATGTATATATTTCTATCGGTTAAAGTTAAAAATCTTTAAAGTTGCCAAATATTGTTCCTGTCTAAAAGACTCTAGTAGAGCCAAAACATTTCTACTGCTCATCTATCGGCCAGTTGTCTTAACTTCCTCTTGTGACAAAATTTGGAAAGTTTTAGGTTCAGACTAAGTTACGAAATTGTGAGCAATGTTGTCTAAATTCTTTTCAAAATTATTAGTGAAACTTTGGATGGTCACACCTCTGTCTCTCCCTCTCCCCCCAACACCCCCCCCCTCCTCCCATTTTACTTCACCCACTTTTCCCCCCATACCTCTTTCCTACCTCTTCTCCTTCCTGTCTCCCCTCCGTTCCACACTCCTTCCTTCCCACCTCCTCCTCCCTCTTCCCTCCTCCTCTACTCTCCCATCCTCTCCCCCTCGCCTACCTATCTTTTCTCTCCCCTCTTTACCCTCTTTTCTCTCCCCCCTTCCCACCACTTCCCCTCACCCCCTCCCTCTCTCCCCCCCAACATTAACTACGCCGACCACCCCTTCCTTCCCCACCTCCCTTCCGACGGCGTTTCAATCCCCTCAAATTTTATTTCATCTCCTTTCTACTGCTTCTCCCTCTCTCCCCTAAATACCCTTCCAATTCTCTCCCCTTCTTTATTCTCCTTCTCTCTTTTACTTCTCCCCTCTCCTTCCTCTCCTTTTTTTTTAAACCTATCCATTTTCCCCTTTCTTCCCCCCCCACGAAACATTGCCAGTCGTGGCATAAGAGAGTACTCTTCTATTCTTGAATTCAGGATTTTTGTTCTTGTACGGGAAACAAAGGGTTATATTTCAGAGGTGCATTGTCTGAGTGAATTCTGTACTTCTGGTGTTCCTCATGTTCAATGCCTTGGACTTCCTTTTCCTTACCTTGTCAGTGGTCTAACTTTTAATGTGATTCTTCTCTTTCCAGGTTAATGATGACACAAAAGCACATGGTGCGGCCTATTAAAACCCGTGAGATGTGGTTGATTTGCAAAATGAATGTTTAGACATTACACAGGACATTCCAAATGTGTTTAGAAACGTGGTGGAAAAATGTGTTAGAAAAAAAAGTGTTTAATTTCTAAGCACTGTTTTTTGCCAGTTACTGAGAGGCTTAGTAGCGTGAAGGTTGTTGAAAACGGGGTTGAGGAAAAGTCCGTAAAAATTAAGGAGCATTTTTACACGTTACTACTAACACTTGACGAAAAAAAACCTGCACTTGTAGAAAGGAAATTACCTTGCACTTACACTAAACCCCAGGCCCGTAACCCTAAAAACCCCCGAAAAAAGAGGCTTAAAACGGCCAAAAAATAGGATTTTGCGAGCGAGCGAGCAAATAATAGGTTTGTCCAAAAAAATTTGGGGAAGATTCCCCTTTTTAAAAAACACCCCCCCTCCCAACGGGCCTGACACTAACAGTAGAAGGATCCGAAAAGGACAGTATTTGGCTGAAATTTGGAAATAAATTAATTTTATGATCAATTTCCAGGCCTATAGGACTGGAATTAAAAGGGGGGAACTACATTGGAATTTCAAATTATTTATACAATTATATGTTTTTTATTATTACGTTAAGTACTCAAATTTACAGAAAAATAATGTAAATTCTTACAGGAAAATCATGGCAACGATTCTGCTAATGATACAGCTTTACCGGTTCCATCAATTCACTTATATTACAGTTCAATGCGTATGTTTTACAACAAACCGATATATTTCGCAGTAAGGCCCAACGTAAGATTGGTACAAATTCACAATCTCTGTAATGTTTTAAGTGTTTTGATTGTATGTATTTTTACAGATACTGTAATTTTTAAACAGTAAATCAAAAATGCAGAAATGCTACCAACAATAGTTTTTATAGTGTGGCAAAATCGTCTCCGTTACAGCTACACACGTTGTACTAGCATCAACTTCGACTAGACTTGTACAAGTGGCACAATTTGTATATCGTTCCTCTTTAGAATATTAGCCATATCTCTTGAACCAGACACCAAATTGGATGCGTCAAACGGTATTTCAAAAGCCAAGATTTCATTCTAAATGATTAAAATATCACGTCACTATTATTTTTCGCCTCCAACGAGGTGCTTTGAGTTGACATTTTTGTGTTACCTGTAGTTATCACATGCCCAAATATGGATGACGTGTTACCCTGAACATGGCTACAATCGTTAATCTTAAAGAGCAAGTAGTTATGGGCCTTTATTCAGTTCACACGCACGATAATAATATTTATAATGTTTATGATTTTTAAAAAAATTGGTTATAAACAACAAAATAAAACTAATAAACATAATTACACATAGTTTAACACACCTGATTTTATTTGGATCTCGTGAAAATCAGTGGACTCGGATTGATCGGATTTTGCCTTTCATAATTCGCAAACAATCCAAACGCGCGTTCATTGATTTTTTCTTGACAATTTCTCTCGACTGAAATTAAAATTCCAGTTATAACATCTGAACAATAAAAATGAATACTCACCTTAGTTGTCCAAAATACACCCAATTTGAAGCTAGCCATTTCTTTGACATCACCAGGAAACCTGTATGGGATCCGAATTCATGTTCGGCAAATTTTCTCCACAAGCCTAGGCAGCAGCAGATATACCACTACGGTTGGGTGCAGAACACAAATGCCCTGCGGCTGGTCCGTGAGCGTCATGGCTAAATATTGAATTGGGAACCCCGCCTGACATCGCTTTAATAAACCCCAGGATAGTTTGAAGAAACGGAATGTTTTGAAGTCGCTCTACGGTAAAAAAACAGCGAGCTGCTATCTAGCTTAGGCCATATCCTCTACCCATCTGTATTAAAGATGATGAAATCAGGTAAGGTTGCCAATTTTCTTGTATAGAGATTTTGTTGAACGATAATTTTATCTTAGATTATTAGCTTTTTTTTACGAATGCGGAATAATTTGTTAAAAAAATATCACTTATAAAACAACTTAACAGAATTCCAGTTGAAAGGATTTTTACTGGTCGCTAATCTAATGGCGAGGCACTGTCAGTTGAAGCTCTCTGAATCTTACTGACGACAGGGAGCCAAGGGCAATAGTTAGGGGTTATCAAACCAGAATACCATTCTAGAAGTTTGAGGAAGGAAGTTTAGATTTTTTATTAGTTTGAAGGTACTGACATCAGAGAAATTGTTGGGTCCAACCCGCTGGGGAATGTAAATAAAGGGGTTAAATAGTATATGGGTACATTGAAATAAGGTCAAATTGTGTTTAAATGTACACCAATTGTATTTGTCCGTAATGGACTTTAAACCCAGCTTGAAAAGTGGATGAGATCGATTCATCCTTATTGCTGAAAGTTAGGAAACGAGTGGTGATCAATAATAATAAGGAATGTTCGATTTCGTTTTGTGGTTCACCAACAACTTTCACTTCGTTAGTATGGGTTTTCCTGTTTGCTTTGAAAGAAGATTTATTCTCCTAGCAATTATGATTGCCAATTTTTATTAAAGTTATAGTTTATGTATTCAAAAGGATCCTATTAATTTAAAATAAGGAAGTAAACCTTGAAAAACACGGCAGTTTTTAAAAATCACTTGTACAAATTTGAAAAAAGCACTTTGGAAATAGTAGGCCAAAAGTAATGGAAATAATTCATCAATGGAGGAATTCAGAAACTGGAAATTAATGGGTCTAGGGCGTCATTCTGAAGGGTTTGGTGACGCAGATTTGGATTGTTATGGGACGAGTCTGCTTCCTTTAGTTAGGTTTGGGCTTGTCATCTCGACAATTCCGATTGATACCTAGAACCCTTCCGGGTGGTCGGGTCTTTGGGAACTAAAAAGTTAACAAAATACGGATTCTTCAAGGAAATTTCCAGAGGTTAATAGAGGGAAAACAAAGCTGCCAGTTTTCAGTGGGCGGATTACGAGTAACCCTGGTCTCCCTGAGCTACTTTTTGTAAACATAAAAACTACCGAAGGGCGGGGGGGTTTACCACCACCCCGGTGATTTTCGTTAATGAAACATCCGATCCTGTAAATTGGTAACACAGGGTAGCTTAGAGTTCTCTTTTACCCAGTGGTATCACAAAAAAGTACCCAACATTTTCCATTATGACTTCACTTGATGTCATTTGAGGAAAAGTATGAAAAATATGAATATAGGTGGAATATGATATTTTGCCAATTTTAGGGACTCAAAAAAATTAATAGCACTAAAAATGCTCTCATTATTATAAACACTAGTCATTTCCCATTTCCAAGTAGAGCCAAAAACCAGCATGAAAATCGGATATTCCTAATATTTTGGGCGAAAAATTGCATTTTCCTGGTGTCTATGGAAAAATTTACCTTTTGCCAACATTGCGAACTTTATGACGTCATCTTGTGACGTTAATTGCTAGGCAGTTGGTATTCATTATTTGGATCAATGGGAAAGAGGAGACAAAGCTATCTATGTATCAAAAATCAAGGTGCCTGTTGATGTTTCTATGTTTGTGCTAGGCATGCGGTTACTTCTATTCCCGAAGGGGGGGTTGTAACCAACCCCACATCACTTTGGGATCAAACATCGTATCCTACCAATACCCCGGTGGAGTTTTGGGTTTGGATGAAAAGGAGCGGAAAAAAATGTCAATTGACAATTACATTTCTCATAATTTGGTACCAGAACAGGGGTTTTTAAAACAAGCCGGAGAAAAAAAACCTGGGAAGGGGGGGTGTGGTAACACCACCCCCTCCCGGTAGACGGGGTAAACACGGAAAAAGGACGTTATGTCTTTGTGAAATTATGAACGTGAATCGTTTGAATTAAAGCATTTATTGCATTAAAAAATGGAAGCTTCCAAAAGATTTGTCATTGCAACTAATTCAGGAGTGGAATGGGGGGTTATAGGTTGACTTGGTTAAATTTCAAAAATATCCGGACCCCGTTGCTGAACGTCGTCGAAGCTTACGCTACCATTCAAGACCATCGGCTCGTTACAATATGAACATATGGTTTTTTTTTTCGGCCTTGGTACCCCATCTTGCTTAACATGCTTAATGCTGCAGTTTAATTTGTGTTCGAGGCAAGTTTTAGTAAAGAAAGTGTATGTTCGAAGGTATGGACGGAAGGCTGACTCAGTCTAGTGCATTTGTTAAATATATCCCGCACTTCGAGGAGTTTCTCTATCTTGAGGTCATTGCGCGGCAACGCCGGATGCCCTCTTTGAACAAAAGATTTCGTGAATATAAAAAAACTAGAAAAAAAACGGATATTGTCTTTGACAGGAATTCAGTTTGAAAGAGAGTACTACGTTTAATTGACAGAAAAACTATACACCACTCACAGTAAGGTGATAAGGAATGGTATCGGGACTGCTGCGTCGGATCTCAGTGAGTTAATTATTGTCTTTGTCTGCAGGTAGTAGAGGTCGTCAAACTCACTCATGCCATAAACCATATAACAAAAGGTGTTCCGTAGTATTTCATCATTCAGATACAATTTAATACCCGGACCTCAAAGTACTTGTGCTTATCAAAGTGTGAACCAACATTTTTATTGCATACATATCAACCATGAGAATGTCATTATTTAGATTAGAAAGTCTCCGAAATTGGGAATGACTTGCCATTCCGGCAAGGTGGCCGCTACTCGAAGGTGGAAAGACCTCTATAAAGACCATTTGAAGTGTATCTATAAACGGGCTGCTTATTACACCTGCATGCTAACACCTTTACCAAATATCTCAGCCAAAACTTTGAACATCAGAGAAAACTTCCAGTGATAAAAAAATTCGTTCTCGGCAAATTTATTTCCGCAGCCCTGACAGCAGACGATATTATACTTCCGGTGCTGCAGATTACACGATTGGCCTGCGGATGCGACATGAGCGTTATGGCCTAAATGACTTCGGGGACGTGACATCGCTTTAATAAGGGGATGGTTTTGAAGGATGGAATGTTTGAAAGTCAACTCTTAGCGCTCCAAACATCGGGTTATTGGCTCATTCTCAATATCACTACCAACCATTTGCATTATAGACAGTGAACAGGTGAGTTGTTAAGTTACATTGAAGGCATTAGGTTTGAAGTTTAATTTTTACGACAAAAATGCAAATCAGCAACAAAATTGTGTGCACGTTTCGCTGGTGTGTATCGCTTAAGTCTTGCGCGTTGTATAAATTGTTGATAATTATTTATAAATTTAAAAAACATTTACTAATGGAATCGGTTCTTGAATCCACACCTCAGAAAATAGAAAAAAACTGCATCTAAATATTTTTTCCCGTTAAGTTTAAAATAAGTGTTTTCTTTAAGAGTCCTAAGGTTCTAAAAATAAAACTTTAAAGCGGTGGCTAAATAAAAGACCATTCATAGTTTAGGACCAAGGCCCCTCTTTCTTTTGTAGAACGACAAGTAAGATTTTGAAGCAAGTATTTTGTTTTCAGAAAAAAAAAAAATTCTAGAAGAAAAAAAAGTTACAAAATTAAGTGTATAAGGTATTGCACACTCGCTATTGTAAGGGGGTGTCCAAAAAACAATTATGGTCATGTGGGGTATTATCCACCCGGATCAACATAACAAAAATTGAAAAATCGGTTGTAACCGATTCAAAATGGCGGTTCCAAAAACCCGAATTTTTACAACATGCTAACAGGATAAAAAATAAATACTTTCCTTTCATAACATTGCTCAAAACTAGGAGAAAAACATAAAATACATTAACATGCTTAATATGCTAATTAGCATAAATGACGCCCCGGTCAATTTGATTTTTTGCCAGCAAAAATATGCGCAACTGGATATTTTAATATAGGGCACTTTTACATAAAATTTGGGCAAAAAATAATTTCTACCGTTAAAAATGGCCCACGAGGAAACAAAAGTGGACAACCCACCCCCCTATACAACATAAAGTGTTAAACACTCCTCTTCACTTTTCTTAACTTTGCAAAACACCCCGGACAAAATACACACACGGGGGGGGGGAAAAAAATACATTAAGGACACATCGTATGCACATCAGTTTAAACTAGTAGCTATAAAGAAGGTAAGATTACAACAATGTGACACTTCTATCAGGCCATAGACACTGTAGCAGGATTACCTCACGCGGGGGTAAGTTGTTCAGGATGGATTATTTTAAAACTCATCCACTTATCCTCTGGGTGCTCACCTAGTGAGAAACCAAACCAAAATTGCGGATTGTGGCGGAGGGACATAATTAATATTCCCTCTCCAGGGATCATCACAATATGGTTGTATGGTAGAAGGCTCATCACAAGCTGTTTATATGTAGAAATTCCAATATACATAACACTTAAGATTCCCAGTTTGAAAGGGATGTTACTGTGTCTATGAATCTACTGGACGAGGCACGTCCAGTGAAGCTCCTCTGAATCTCCTGACGACATGGAAGCAAGGGCAATAGTAAGGAGGGTTATAATCAGAATCCCATTCTAGAAGTTTGAGGAGAATTTTGAATACGTTTTTTTATATGTTGACGGGTGATGAATCAGAATTTGTTTGGTCCAACCGCTGGGAAATTTAAAATAAGGGGGTAAATTAGTATAGGGGTAAATTTGAAAGCAGGTCAAATTGTGTTTAAATGTATCAACCAATTTATTGTCCGTATGGATCTTTAAAACAGATTGAAAAAGTGGATGAGATCGATCCAATCCTTATGCTGATAAGTAGGAAACGAGTGCGGCTGGACAATATAAATAAGGGAGTCCGATTTCTTTTCTGTGGTCACACCCTTTCTCATTCACTTCGTATTATGGTTTCACCTGTTTGCTTTGAAGAGATATTTCCTAGCAATTATTATTGCCATTTTATAATTAAGTTATAAGTTTATGTAATTTCAAAAGGATCCTATTTAATTTCAAATAATGAAGTACTTGAAACACGCAGTTTTAAAAATACTTGTACAAATTTGAAAAAGCACTTTGGAAATAATAGCCAAAAGTCCATGGAAATTAATCATCAATGGAGACTTCAGAAAATGGCAAATTCTGGGCTAAGGAGTCATTCTGAAGGTTTGGTGAAGCGCTTGTGGAATTGTTTATTGAAGAGTCTGTTTCCTTTAGTTAGGTTTGGGCGTGTCGTCCGACGATTCCCGATTGATTCCCTAAAAAAGGAAACCCCCTTCCGGGTGGCTTCGGGTCTTTGGACTAAAAAGTTAACAACTAAGGATTCTTCAAGGAAATTTCCAGAGTTTAACTAGAGGGAAACAAGCTGCCAGTTTTTCAGTGGAGTCCTACTGAGTTTAACCCTGGTCTAACCCTACCTGAGCTCTTTTTGTAAAAACTCCCGAAGGGGGGGGTGTTTATACCACCACCCCCGTGATTTTCGTTAACTGAACATCCGATTCCTGTAAATTTGGTAGCCCACAGGGTACTAGAGTTTCCTCGTTCCATTGGTATCAAATAAGTACCAACAGTTCCATATGACGTCACTTTGACGTCATATGTTAGGAAAGTATGAAAATACGAATATGGGTGAATATTGCATATTTTGCACTTCTAGTGACTCACCAACATGATTATAAGCACTAAAAAATCCTCATTATTTATAACAGTCTTTCCTATTACCCATCAGTAGAGCCAAAACCGCATTAAAATCGAAATATTCCTAACATTTTTTGGCGGAAAAATTGCCTTTTCCACTGTGTGTCTCATGGAAATTTACCATTTTGTGCTAACCTGCATGCGAACGTTTTATACGGTCATTGTGACGTAATGCTGCTAGGCATGTTGGTATTCATTTTGGTATCAATGGAACGAGGAGGACAAGAGCTATCGATTGGTATCAAAATCAAGTGCCTGTGATGTTTCTATGTTGTGCTAGCATGCTGGTATCTTCTCTCCCGAAGGGGGGGGTGGTAACCACCCCCCATCCATCACTTTGGGATTGGATGCAACTGTATCTTACCATACCCCGGTGGATGTTTGTGTTTGGATGAAAAGGAGCGAAAATGTCAATTGACAATCTACATTAAATAATTTGGTACGCAGAAAAGGGGTTTTTTAACAAGCCGGAGAAAAAAACCTGAAGGGGGGTGTGGTAACCACCACCCCCTTAGGTAGACGAGGGTTCAACACTGAAAAGACGTTAATTGTCCTTTGGTGAATTTTGAACGTGATCTTGAATTTAAAGCATTTATTGGCATTAAAAAATTGGAAGCTTCCAAAAGAATTTGTCATTGCAATTAATTCATGATGGACTTGGGGTTTTTTGGTGACTTTGTAAATTTTAAATACCGGACCCGTTGCTGAACGTCGTCGAAGCCTACGCTACCATTCAAGACCCTCGGCTCGTTACAATTGACCATGGTTTTTTTTTCTGGCCTTGGTACCCCCTGCTTAACTGCTTATGCTGCAGTTAATTTGGTTGTTCGAGCAAGTTTTTTAAGTCAAGAAAGTTTATGTCGAAGTGATGACGGAAGATGACTTCATTCTAGTGCATTTGTTTCATTATATCCCGCACTTGAGGATGTTTTCTATCTTTGAGGTCATTCGCGGGCAAGCGCAGGATTCCTCTTTGAAACACAGATTCGTGAATATATCAAAACTAGAACCTGATATTGCTTACAGAATTTCAGTTTGTGAAGAGATACTACGTATTGCAAGAACTAATACACCACGCACATAAAGGTGTAAGGAATGGTATCGGGATGCTGCGTCTGATCTCAGTGAGTATCTTTCTTTGTCTTGGCAGTTAGTAGAGGTCCTTTCCAAACTCACTCATGCATAACCTATAACACAAGGTGTCCCGTATTATTCCTCATTCAGATCAATTTACTAATACCCGACCTCAAAGAACTTGTGCTATTCAAAGTGTGACCCATACTTTTTATGCATACATATCCAACATGCAGGTCATTCTTTAGATTTAGAAGTCTCCAGAAAATTTGGAAGGGACTTTACCATTCCCGGAAAGACGGCCGCTAATCCGGAAGGTGGAAGACCCTATAAAGACCATTGTTGAAGTGTATCTAAACGGGTGCTATTACACCTGCATGCTACACTTTCCAAAATATCTCAGCCAAACTTTGACACAGTAAACCTCAGTGATAAACTTCGTTCTCGGCAAATTTTCTCCGCGCCCTGACAGCAGACATATTACATACTTCCGGTGCGCAGATTACATACACGATGCCTGCGGCTGGTACAGTAGCGTTGAATGGCTATATGAATTCTTGTACGTTTGACATCGCTTTATTAACGGAGATGTTTTTGAGGATTGAATGTTTTGAAGAAAGTCTCTTAGCGCTCTCCCACATTCCCCCGGGTTTTTGGCTCCATCTCTCATCGGCACTAACAACCATTTGCATTATGACTGAAACAGGGGGAGTTTTTAAGTACCTTGAAGCATTAGGTTTGAAGTTTAATTTTACAAAATATGGCAATCAGAACAAAATTTGCTGTGCACGGTTCGCTTGTGTGTATCGCTAGTTTCTTTGCGCGTTTGGTATAAAATTGTTGATAATATCTTTTAAATTTAAAAACATTTAATAATGTAATTCTCTGAATCCACACTCAGAAATAGAACTGCATCTTAAAAGCTTTTTCCCGATAGTTTAATATAAGTGTCTTTCTATATAGAGTCCTAAGGTTCTAAATAACTTAAAGGGTGGCTAAATAAAGAACCTCATAATTTAAAGAGACCAGGCCCCCTCTTCTTTTGTAGAACGAATAAGATTTGAGCAAGTATTTGTTTTTCAAAAAAAAAAATTCTCGAAGAAAAAAGTTACAACACTTAAGTTTATAAGGTTTTGATACTGCGCATTGTAAGGGCGGGTGGTCCCAAACAAATTCTGGTCATTGATGGGGTTATCAACTCAACAGATCACATAAACAAAAAATGAAAATCGGTTGTACCGTTCAAAATGGCGGTCCAAAAACCGATTTTTGACAACATGTTAAAAGATAAAAAATAGAATACGTTCGCTTTTCACATAAATTTGCTCAAATAGGAGAACATAAATACATTTACATTGCTTAATTATGCTAATTTAGCATAATGACGCCCACGGTCATTTGATTTTTTTGTGCACACACTATGCGCAACTGATCTTAGATTAGCAATACATAAAATTTGGGCAAAAATAATTAACGTTAAATGGCCCACGAGAACAAACGTGGACACCCACCCCCATACAACATAAGTTTTAACACTGCTCGTCACTTTCTTACTTTGCAAATACCCCCCGTCAAAATACACACACGAAAATACATACGCACCTCGTATTCACATCAGTTTAACTAGTAGCTATAAAGAAGGTAAGATTACACACCTGTGAACTTCTAATCATGCATAGACACTGGTATCAGAGTACTCAACCGGGGGTAAGTTTTCAGGATGGATTATTTTAAAAAAACTCATCAACTATCTCTGGGTGCTCTAAAACCTAGCTGAAAAAAACAAACACCAAATGCGGACTTGTGGCAGGAGGGACATAATTACATCTTCCCTCTCCAGGGCTCAGCCACAATCTGGTTTGTATGGTAAGAAGGCCTCTCACAGCTGTTATATAAGGTATAATTCGATTTGTAATATGTAAACAAACACCCATAATAATCATAATTCCATCTTGTAACCACCCTTGGTTTACTTGTCGCCAACATCACAAACAGTACATTGGTAGTAGGGATTCTAATCATCCACTCAATAATTTCCAACCGAGGTATGTCTCTCCTCCAGCAACATTTATACTCACTTTACTTGGTTGGTGGTGGTACCCGCCCCCCCCCCCCCTCCCGGGCGCAATATTTTTTCCGTAGTAACATTTGCCATGGCAGTAATACTATCAGTATAAGTCGGAATTTTTTTTTAAAGTGAAGATAATAGAAAAGCCAATTTGCAATAACTTGGCGTGAGTAGGATTCGAACCATCGACCTTCAGATTACGAGCGCATTCCACATTAGCTACCGAGGTGGTGTCCTTTTTATTAAATATAAACCTTCACGGACAAAGCTCATCTCATATAATAATGCTACGTGAAATGACATACACACTCAAGTTTTGTACTATACTTATTGAACTTTGACTGAAAGATGCATCTTGCTATGCAAAGGTTAACTACGGAAAATAATATTGCACCCGTGGCCCTACAATAAATCCAACAAAAGGAAGCGCGCCAAAAAAAAAATCCTTGAAGTGTTGCGGAGAGAGGAGGTTACTGACAGCCAACGTGCTATAAGTTGCGATTCGTGTGGCCAATGGACTCACACCAAGTGTGGTGATATTGGTGATATAGAATACACAGTGCTCACTGAATTAGATGATTTTGCATGGTTCTTGTCTTTCCTTGGGGTTATAACTTTTCAGTGAATCATCTTTAACCTTTGACACTCAGTAAATGCACAAATCATTGTGAGGTACTGGGTGAATCATGTTTGCAAAATCCTTGCAATGAAATTGACTAACTAACCAACTCAATGTCGTTCCGAATCATGAGACCAACAACGACTGATAATATAAGGGTATAATAAAAGAAAACAAAGATAGGTTCTTTAAAATAATTCGAATTAAATTTAACTCAAGGTTCTCACACAGGGACACGTTTATCTCAAAACCAGCTTCAGAACATAAATTGACCACTCACTCAAATTACCTTCCCCAAACAATGAAGAAACGATTTTGTCCTTACATTCATTTAAACATTTCACCCACTCTCTTTGTGAAACCCCTACCAACACATACCTTTCATACACTGAAACTAACATATCATTGACCCTCAAACTAATCCCAAACCTGGTGGGCCACTAAATATTTTGAACATCAATTTATACTGTGTTCCGGAGAGATGGACTGTTGTTATTGTGAAGGTGTCCTCCTAGCCGTTAAAAACCTCCCTTCACACTGTAAATGAAGTTTTTAGAAAGTGTGGACAAAACATGTTTTGAATTAAAAAAACATATCGTCGGGGGGTATTACATAGTGACAGATGTTAAACAAAATGCGAATTTTTGTTTTGAGAAAATCGCATTTGAAAAATCCGAACTCTAGAGGAGCCGTCCACATCCCCACATACGATTCAAACAATCAAATCCGATTAAGAAACAACATTAACAACTGGAAATTTAATTTAGCTAATATTCATGGATTCTTACGTTATAAAATGGATGTAATACATTGGAAAAGTTAACCATTATATCCGTCCACACCAAAAATAACGCAAATCGGCCGATTATGTTCTGACATAGTGACGGATGTTGAATTGTCCCTATACTAAGGTTTATTCAGCATCCGTCATTATGGAAACAACAATCGGGATTTTTCTGAACATCCGTCATCGCGAATTTTCTGCACCAATTGGTTTATTTATTGACTAAGATGGATGTTGAGTGGATTGCCGCGATTCACGCTTTGAACTGTAAATATAATATAAATTTCTACTAATATCGATATTTTAATTAATTACAGATTTCTTTATAAATTTAAGATGAGAATATTTAATAACAATAAGTATTTAAAAAGCCTTGAAGGGAAATCAAGTATACACTTCTTTAACAAAGGGTTCAACATCGTTCACTATGTAATACACCAATTCGCTGTTATGTGCAAACTTACGTCAAAAATTGCTAAATTTCTAATTAAGATTATAAATTAATGAAGTGCTTGCAAGGTTTGGCACTTGGCATGTTTGAAGATTTGGGTATTAAGTACCATTTTCCCTTAATTTCGTAAAAAATGATAAAATTCCAAATCCGTCACTTGTAATAAACCCGACGATATGAAACATGTGTAAATCCTAAGCATGTTCAGTTTTAAACATAGGTAAAACATGTTGTTTCCAACTTTAAAACCAATTCATTAGAGTGCACACACATTGAAGATCTTAATGTGGATGCGGAGTTGTTGTGGGTGAAAATTGAACCAAACAACAACATTACGGGCCTACTGCACAACCATGGTTAAGCATTATAATCGATCTGAATTGGAAACATCTTGAACTAGATTGCATGAAAACCATACCAATCATGGTATGATATGCTGGGAGCTGACATAATGGACCGATTTGACTGTTAGAACAGGAAGTAACATCAAAACCCAATGCAACCAGTTTTGGATATTTGCATAAACTTCCATTTGGAACAAGTTGTAAAAAACCCCAACGCGCGGAAGCAACTCTCGACTTTTTCTGGTTACCCATCCTACCCTATCTGATGTTAAGACTCTACCATGTATTGGCGATCATGATATAATCGATTTATTAGTGATCTTGAAACCCACTATTTCGTCCATCAAAACGTAAGATCTACCCATACTCAAAGGGGTGGTATGTGGTTCTTAAAATCTGAGTTAACAAAATTTGGTGATTCTATGACTTTAGACATGGAAAATCACACAGTTCAAGAGAACGGAGATAATTTCACTCAAAATGTACATATCTCTATGTGCATACTTATATCCCTACCAAACTTAGTCTTATAGTAGGACAAAATTTACCGTGGTACAATGCCAGGCTGAATCGCAAAAAGGAAACTTCAAATGTTGTACTAATATTTGGGAGCGGCGAGTTGGTTTAGCGGTTGAGTCGCTCACCTTTCACCAATGCGGCCCGGGTTCGATTCCTGGTCGAGCCAGTGTTGTATGTGAATTTGATTGCCGAATCCATACTCGTTCCAAGGTTTTCTCCGAGAACTTCGGGTTTCTCCTGCATCTAAAATCGGACTTCTTCCATAAATCTTTCCCCGCTGTTCTGAAGGCGCCCCTTGAATTTAATGCATATTGCAATATTGGGTTAGCATGGAGTGCGAATGCTTATGAAAAAAAAAAACTCATAAATCCCTCAATGGTCCACGTAGATACGCGGCGAAAAACATCCGTCTTCATGATGTACAAGATTTCACATAATCTTGTTGATATTGACTGGCGTTAAACCATTTTAGTAACCTCAACGTCAACTGAGCCTACTCATCCCCTCAGTTATCAAAGACAACTGGCTAAATCCCAAATTTATGAGACCAGCTAGAGTGGAATGAACTCCCACATAACATCTTGGACCTTCATCATTGGACATTTTCAAGACAAGTCTTCACGACCACGTTGATCAGTCCCACTCACAACCCACCTCCCAGCTTAAATATGTGGTCATAAACTACTCAAGTGTGATGCGGGCCCCCGCTTTATGGGGTATAATATCCACATCTAGATCAAGAAAATAAGGGCGTTGGGCCCATTTCAATTTTATAGGTTTATGTAAACCTTTAGAGTTAGAACCGTAGGGGTTTACATGCGGGACTGAGTGTTAAAGTAATCGTTGTATACTTTGGGTATTGCCTTACAGAATTTATGTTCGAAAGAGAGTACTACTGTGTGAAAGAATCCAACACACCCCTCACAGTAACGGTGGTAAGGCGTGGGGACGGAACTGCGCATCAGACTCAGTGAGGTAATTGGGAACTAATTTGCACATTACTAAAAACACCTTTAGATTAGATTAGAAGATATTATCTTAGTAGAATGGGCTTATTATATTTGCCAAAGCAAAGAGTCACCATAATCAATTAATTTGAATCAGTTAAAGGTTGGTGGCCCGAACATCTGATCTGAGTTAAATTGGTCATACAGTTTGGATATATTAGAAGCAAAAATGTGTACTAAATGGTCTTAATGTGGCGACTTTTTGTTCATAACATTAAAAAGTAAACATTCCCAGGGCCTTAAATTTTACTGGGGTAATGAGAAAAATCTGAACTGTCTTTGTATATAAAAATTCAATTTGATGGAGTGACGGGGGAAGAGGTTGTCATCGGGTCACTCACCTTGAATTAGAGATACGCGCTTCGCCAAAAAATGTGATATTTCGCAAAACGAGAATAAAACAAAACCGAAATGTTACAGTGGTTGGTGGAGCCCATATTTCACGAAATTAAAATCAACGTATTATGCATTTAAAAATGCACTATCACGCTGAAAATCCGTGATATTCACAGGGAAAAGCATTTTTTTTACTTTTTCCACTCTTGTTCAGAAAATTTATTCTTGAACCGAAGTTGAATCTATGTTGATGTTTACAATATGACGCTAAATATTTGCCCATATTAGTTCTTCTTATCAAATCCACAGTGATATGGTGGAAGTCAAAGGATTTCTTGTTTATACTTCTGCCAGGTCGTCAGATTTCTCTAGATTTTGTACATATCGATTATGTTATAACAGTCATGGGTGGAAATCACAGAAGCGGATGGCCCAATGCAATCACATACATATGAAAAAATTACAATTCATCTGAAAAACTCGACATACTTTGAAGATAGTATAGTCACGTTTGTAAAAATCAAAACCAGTACATTTGTGAAGAGTATTATGGTCTGATGGATATATGGATATGAGCATCAATTCCTTGAATGATAACTTTTAAAATCCATAGTTTTTGGAAGGGGCTTGGAAAGCAGGCGGAAAGGGCTAACAAACAGGTTACTTTCAAGTGAGAAAATTATTGAAGGTTGCCTACCCGCGATTAAATTTTTTAATCACCATTTAAGTGAAATCACTCTAAGATCAGTTTCGTACAAAAGTGCGATTTCATTGTGTGTCCTGGCTGTTTGGAGTAACAAAGAAATGGACACAATACGTGATTTAATCAGTTGTTTGTTAATGCTTCATATTTAACACAAAAAAACAACGATGGCGACGTTTTAAGCTTGAGTTTTTTGAGCACTTCCAAATGCACCCCATTGATATATTTTTCTAACCTACATATTTGCAATTCTAAAGGTGTCTAGTGAATGAATTTTGATGTTCCCAAAATTCACATTAGTGCCGTATTTTATTTAACATCATTTTTTTAACATATCTAAACAAATTGGAAGTTGATTAGTTAAATATATTCAAAATTTAACTGATTTTGGTGATTTTTCACAAGGTTTTAATTGAAATTTGTTTTAATTGACAGTATGGAGCAAATTAAAATCGCAAAATCTTTAAAGTCGTTTTCTTAAAATGTGTATTTTTCTTAAAATGTGTATGTGACGGGACCGACGAAATATATCCCTAGGCTTCATAATAAGAATAAGGTTTCTTCAATGAGGTATCGGCCATCTTGGAAAATAAACAAAACAAAAAAAAAATAAAAAAAAAAAAAAAACAATATCGATTGTATTGTAAATAGCCATGAATGTTTATTGAACCCATTGACTTCGGGCATCATGCATTTCAACACCGAATCGTCTTCAAACCGAATCGTAGGGCTTTAAATTTTTTCATCACGCATTTTCATGAACGGTCGATTTTAGCTATATGCAAATGATATTCCTTCCCTGGTTGCTAGAAATCCTAGGCTCTTTTTCACCTGGCGCCTGCGTATATATCTTTTACTGTACAAGCCGGACCATAAGCCTAGTGAACTATAATTAAAAAAAGGATACATTTATTCTCTAATTCAAGAACAATTCTTGATGTTTGAAGATGGAGCACAAGCTTTTTCTTTCTTTCACATACCTCAAATGACCATATAATGGGACCGACTTAGCGTTAAATATTTAAGGATTAACGCGGGATAATGCCGGATAACAATTTCAACACACTCAGCCTCCTACTCCTGATAACATCAGTGAGTTGACACAGTTGCTGAAAAGTTACCAAATGGAATGTGAAAAAAAAAAGTCCCCAATGTGAGAAGAGATTGCTTATAATCAACTGTTTAAACCTGCTAACACAGCTCTACTGCGGCAGATATTACTACTGCTGGTGCTACAGATTATACAATGCTGTTCCTGGCACAGTGATCCTTATGGCTAATATGTATTCTGGAACGTTTGATATCGTTTTGTTAACTATGGATGGCTTTGAAGACACGGAATGTTTGAGTCGCCCCTTGCGCCCCAACAACTGGAAATCTAGCTCATCACATATCGTTACAACTATTTGTATCAAAGATGATGAATCAGGTGAGAATGCACAACATTAACAAAGTGGTGAGGAGAGAAATAACCCTCATTATGTTTATAATTTGATGCTATAATTAAAACTTTAAAACTTATGTAAATCAAGTGTTAACACAGTGTTATGAACATTTTATTTAGGTATTTATTTATTTTGGTGTATGCGTCATTCTTAACACTATTTTCTTTTCTATAATCTTATTTTTCCCGAATAGCTGGGAAGGGGGTTTACGTCACAGAGCTTCACTATGGAAAAAAGCAGGAAAAGCAGGAATCGCGGTAAAAACAAAGTGATCAAAAGTGCGCGAGACACTACGCATGCAGCATGCTGAACATCATGATGTCCCCGCTCAGCTAATATTTGACGTTATCATATAGAACCAATATGTCTTGACATCATAGAAATTTTATTCCTCTTCTCTCTCTCTTCCTTCCTCTCCCATTTATACGCGTGATACGATAAAAATGCAATTACTTCCGATAGAGCCCTGTAAACAGTTCTCAATTTCCCTTTATAGCCATAACACTATTTTTCAATTTCATTTTGCCTGGTAAAAAAATTAACAATTATTAAACATTTATCAATTTTTCCACATAATAAATATATAAAAACATTAAGATTATTAACACCGCAGATTTAATATGCAATGAATTTCTGGTAGAGGTCCATTGCCTTTTTTCTTTTAAGGCAAACACAAAAAAACAAAAAAAGGGTTATTTCCAGTAGGTAGCCCAAAGGCCACAGGCGTTTGTGTGTGTGTGTGTGTGTGTGTCTGTCTGTTTTGTTTTTGTTTTTGTTTTTGTTTTTGTTTTTGTTTTTGTTTTATTTTTGTCATCTATAGACTTGTGAATAATCTCAGCCGTATTCTTTCCTAGATTATAAAGCCACATGATCTGGGAGTTTTGGTAATGGAAATTCTTGCTTTGGTAACATGTACATGTAACAAGTGAACCGTTGAAGTGCTTTCACTGGGGAAAGTCAATGCATATGTTATTTTATGTGATCTATTACACAATAAAGTTCACACTAGACTCAAACTTAAGAGCTTCACTTGGCCTCCCTTGGGTGAGTACTCTCTTAAATTGCCCGATTGAAAATTCCACCTTCCGAACGATTGATGACAAGAATCAAACTAAATCGATTGAAATTCCCCTGAAACGAGTGAAAACTTGGCTATCCTCGTACGATCATTTCAATCCAGATTTCAATCGTTGTCAAGATGATTAAATTGTCCAATCAGGTGTAACGATTTTTGTCACATGACCGATACGTCACATAAGCAGACGATAAACCTCGATATCGATCGCGAGCTGCAGCGGATACAAGTTCGCCGAGTTGCCAGAGTTTGCGTGATATTTTAACCGTAAATGAAATCCTGGAGCAGGTGCTATTCACCCTGGAAGGTTTGTTTATCTTTTAGTTAGGTTCTCATTAAAATAAGAACTATTTGTATGCTCCAAAAGAGAGGATTTATGTGACTGGATATAATGCGTAGTACCGTACGTGTATCAGCAAGTGCAATGGCGTAACTTATGCACGTAAGGTAAACTGACATGATGAATCTACCGTAGTTTGTTTTATAGTAATGTTCAATGCCAAATTTAATTAAAGCAAGGTAAGTTGAAGAATGTATGTCCGGGACATGTACTTTGTAGGCCTCTGGATTAGAAAAATGAAGAGACAGTGTTTTGGCCACACCATTTTGCGCAATGTTTCATGAAGTGCGATCGTGAGTTTGTGTTTTAAGCTTAAACTTTCCTGAATGTTAAGTTCAGGAGTTTACTATGCATGCATGAATGATTATTTACAATGGGCGGCAACAATCCAAATTCTAAAGTATTAGAGTTTTGTGTCGGTAGGCATAATAAAGACAAAAAATGGATTTTGGAATCCTGAAGGCACCTTGAGATATTGCATTTTCTTGTTTACGTTGTATTATTGCGCCTTCACCAACATTTCAATCATTCAGTTGAATGTTTTCAGACGAAAAGATTGTGTTTTTTTTTCAAACCATTTTAGTTGAATATTCAATCTTTCTAGAGAGTGAGACCATAGTTTCCAACTTTTTAGATTGAAATTGTTCAATCTGTTGGAGTGAAATTGTCATCTACGAAGGATTGAAAGTTTTCATCTTTTTTTTCAATCGTAAAAGCTTTGTCCCTAATTCGGGACGGCAAAAGATTGAAAAATCAATCTTTTTTATTGAATATTCAATCGGACAATTTAAGAGAGTAATCACCAAAGAGGTTCATATAGATAGAGAGGCAAAACGTTACGTCATCTTTAGAAATTCATCGTCTCGCATGTTTTTGCCGACCACAAAGAAAACATAGAGTACCAACAATAGAAAGCAATGGCTGCTCGCTTCTCCACATACTGTGGGTAACGCTTTGCATATACACTAATCGGTAGTGATACAAATGAGTATTGTGTAGAGGTGTGCCAGGTTGTTAATAATAGGGCACATGGATCATGGTGCTCAGATACTCACTCGCTTAGGTGCTTAGGCGCGCTTAGGTGAAAAGATGTATTCATTGAGGCGGTTTATTTCAATCAAGACGGACGGAAGTGTCATGTCATGCGTTGGGTGGCATGGGTAGGACCAAAATTTAACCACCATAGCACCCAAATCCAACAACTGATATTTTGCCGGATTGTTTGTATTCGAAATGACATTATGTGTGTATACAAGCACCCCAACTAATAATTTTCGTGCCATATTCAAATGTCAAGCGCCCCCCAGCACGGACGACGGGTTTTGAATGGGCTTCACCCCCTTGGTACTCACTATTCCTCACATAACATAGAGCCTATACTATTATCATTGACAACCGATGCAACCAGAGGTAGGTGGCTTTCTTGGCGGTCAGTGCCATAATCGAATAGGATTAACGGCTAACCCGTCTTGCTAACCGTCAAAGCAACTCCTTGCCCGTGTAATGATGCATCAATCTTTTTGGGGGGGGGGGAACACTATGTTTATGCTCTAGGATCAAAGTATTTGAGTACGGGAGCTGATGTTTGTAACACGCTCTTTGATAGCTTCGAATGCTCGGGTCTGTTCCTCTTTCCACGACCATTCAACATCCTTACGTATCAAGCGTCTCAGTGGTTCGCTTAGTTCGAAGAGATCTGGAAGGAACTTTGCGAGGTATTTTGTCATTCTGATAAATCGTTGGATTCCCGCGACATCCACCGGGATGTCGAGTTACAGACCGCTTCAACTTTGCTAGGATCCACTTGAAGTCCCCGCGAGGTCAAAACGTGACCCATGAACTTACTCTGGCAACTTGAAGTCAAACTGTCAGAATTTAGCCTGGATATTTCACTCGGGACATCTCTCTAGAAAGCCTAGTAAGTTTCACCATCATGGTCTCGAGCAGCTTCCTCGTCTGTGCTTCCGATTCCCGTGATGAGAATGTCGTCTGTTATCTTATAAATCCCATTCAGGCCTTCAAGATTCTGGTCAAGTCTCTGTTAGAATAATCTCTGGCGCAGGAAATACCAAATGGCATTATTGTCCGCGATATTACCCCCACGGTTGTTGAAATGTAGTCAACATTCCCTCAACAGATGGCGCGTTAATATTCACGCACAGCTGATGCTAAACAGGGGTTGGTGGGCTGGTATCGAAACAATGCATACATTTTATGTTTGTCTATATCACTCATTTTGCAAAACAAACTGATCCTTTTAACTAGTTGAGTCCCAGCTGCCATTTAAAACGAGGTTTTTAATGAACATTTTAACAGTGTGGATACTGTCTTACAGAATTCCAGTTTGAAAGAGAGTTCTACTGTGTCAAGGAATCGATTTACACCCACTCACAGTAAATGTGATAAGAAAAACGGGATGGGAATGATGCGTCTGACTCAGTAAGTTAATTCTTTTAACTTAGCAATTAATTAAAGAAAACTACTGAAGTGTACCAAATAAAAAACGCTACAACTTTGTTAGCCAAAAATTCGAATTAAGTAGCCAAACTTTGACATTCACCAGGAAAACACTGAGGGATGCAAATCAGTATGATTTCGACAAATTTTCTCCACAGCCCTGGACAGCAGACGATATTATACTTACGGTGCTGCAGATACACGATGCAAGGGCAGGTACCGGACGTGCATTGGCTAATATGTATTCTGGAACGTTTGACATCGCTTTACTAACCACAGATGGTTTTGAAGAAAACGAATGTTTTGAAGTCGCTCTTAGCGGTCCCAACATAGGATATCAGACTTCATCCATGTCCTATACAATCTGATAAAGATGACGAATAAGGTAACTTGTGAATTTCCTTGAACTTTTGTTTAGTAAAAATGTGCAGCTATGTATAGAGATTTTGTACGATAATTTTATCGTTGTTTTCTTGGCCTTCTTTTTTACGAATGAGGTAAGAAACTAACAATGTGAACGGGCAATGTTTAATTTCAATATGATATTTAAAGTTAGTATAACGATCGAGCCAGTGGATTCGTCTAGATAATCGCTCAGTGAGCTGAATGGAGTAATGCAGGCAGTTCCGAGAGCCGAAGGCTCTATGGTGGCTTGCAATGGATCCATCGATCAGTGTTTTGTTTTAATGACATCATCACGTCGAGTAAAATATTATAGTTTGTGTCACCTAAGTTGAAACCGGTGACGTCATTGCGCGCCGTCCGGTTTTTTTATGTTGCGCAGGCATAGTAATCGTACGCGCTGTGTTTATTTATTTATTTATAACATTCGACAGAACCCATATTGCTATAAAGCATTACAGTCCAAGGGACGCCTCCAGAACAGCGGGGAAAGGTTTGTGGGAAGAAGATTGATTCTTCTCATTCTTTCCAACAAAAGATTTTTTGGAATCATAACATGATACGCACGCAAATAATGCGGCACGATCGAAACGATAGTGAGAATTAAATACGCTGAATATCTGAAACAATCCATCCACAAATGGAAGTGTAGCAAAAGTTTTGTTCTTTGTAACAGCCCCCTGGTTATTACTTGGGGGCTTAGAACTAGGCCGTGCGAATAGAATAACTTCCTTTTTCTTTTTTCATGTGGGTTTTGTCCCCGCTAGAAATCCGCTCTATGAACAAGAGTTCTGACCGCGCTAAGTTTGTGAGCAACCGGAGATGAGAATCGAAATGTAAATATTGTGTGTAGTTTTTCTGTACATGGAAAATGCCCCAATACCATTCCGTCTTACGCGAGATACAGTTTCAGAAAAGCAAGATGGCCGTCCTCTTCCTGTTCACTGGTAAACTGGTGTGAGCGTTTTGCGAATTGATGTGTTCAAAGAAATCGTTGGCACTAGATTTGGGAATGATGACAAACGTATCGTCAACGTATCGAAGCCAGATTTTAACGTTGAACCGTGATGTGCTCAGTCTCGCTTTTCAAATTTCCATATACAATTTGCGATAACCGGACTAACCGGGCTGCCATTGTTGAATAAATTGTCTCTGAAAACAAAATAGGTGGTCCGTAGACAGAAATCCAGAAGTTGTACCACTTGGTCACTGTTAATCAGTTTTTTTCTTCCAGCTGTTGGCCTTTTCAAGAGAGATCTTAGCAGCTTTCAGTGCACCATCCACAGGTATACTCGTAAAACGTTTTTTTTTTACATTTAGATCTTTTTCACATTTAGATCTTTAACCCGATTAACAAAGTCTTCATTGTTCAAATATATGTTCAAATTTACCGATCACTGCTCCCAAAATATCTGCAGATAACTGCGCACTCATAGTAACAGAGTTGATACTGTAGACAAAGTCGGAGGGGGTGGCCTCCATCCTTATGTACTTTAGGCAAGCCATAAAAAGAAGTACACCACAATTAAGTTGGATAAGTTTGTGGTTCTTAAGTGTCTTAAAGTCTTTGAGTAGTTTGAGGAGCTTAGTCTGATATGACTTGGTTGGGTCTTTCTTAAGCTTAACATACGTTTTTGTTTTTTCCTCAAGCAAAGCACTGACCTTTTGATCGTAATTCATCCGGTACATAACAACATGTATGGCACGGCATTTGTTGGCCGGCAAGATAGTGAGTTTATTGTCATTTCGAAGTTCGTGAAATTGGCGTCCCGCTCCTCTTTGGAGATGTTACTTTTGGGAGGCTTAGCAGATTTCAATGCTCCAGTTACTCAAGCACGTAATTCAAGCCCAGAATTTTCGTCGATCCGTTGGATTTATCGTACTGGTAATTTACAAATAAAACTATAGATGATAAGTTTGTCGGCCAATTTTTTTATTTTCCGCCAACCATTTATGACCATATGTTTACCAAACACGTTTCAATGGCGAATGTCCATAGGCAACACGTAGAGCGTCACACACAGTATTTCACACCACTCAGCAAGGATTGAGTCCATTTTTGATGTTCAATCCACCAAGTATAGCGATAAATTGTGGTTGACTAGGTTCCTTGATAGTCCACTCATCTATGAAAAGTACTAGGTAAACCTTGACAAAATTGCCTCAGATTTATTTGCTGTAACTAGTAGTAAAGCTCTCCCAAATACCATATCGAAAAGGTAAGAAAACTGGAAGCCTGGCCAGACTGCTATTTGCATTTTATCTTACGTGACGTATTTTGCCCATATTTCGACAATTTGTGTAGTCATAAATAATGTTTTAGGGAAACGTTTTCATTTCTGTATGTATTTAAACATGGGTTGCCATGCCTATGCCTGCAAAATGTGTATCACCTTTTGCAATTGATATATTAAAAGTGGAATGATGGTCATTATTCAATATGGCGCAGTTTTTCCAATGATTGTCCGACTACCATTCCGATGGTGAGATCTTTATTAGCAAATTATTATTAGATATATTAATTCAAACACATTGGCACCAGTAGGAAACTTTACGGGGTGCCGCTGGGTAACAAATATGAAGTCCTCTCTACGTAGTTCAAATGCCACGAAAATCATAAAATTGCTGCCAGAAATTATAAATTTTGTTAAATGAAATAATAAAATTTTTTGTTTTTTTGCGCGCATACTGCAAGTGTGTGAAAAAGTGGATACGGAAGCAGCTAATTGGTAATGCCCTTAATAGTAGAGACAGCAGCACAAAAAGTTTCCATTGGGTATCAAGCAGTTTGAAAATGGTCTTCCTAATCCATTCTGCTACCGTAGTGGAAGGACACCCCCCCCCCCCCCATTGTCTCTCATTTTAACCGTGAACTATCCACCGCCACCACTGTTCCAGTCCATAATCGTACATCCCTGGAATTACAAAGGCTAAGCATGGGCCTGAACACGATGTTCCCTTGCAACCACTAGACCAACAGAAATGGTATTTACATGAAGGACTTCATGGAACAATTAACCTTATTGCCACTAAACGCAATTCCAAATCAGCAATTGACTGTGGATACATACAGTCGCCCAAATGGAGAACTTTTCCAGCTGGACTACAGTCTGGTCAGAAAGAATTAGATTACAGAGTCTCACACAACTTTTGGGCTGTTATGTCTGATCATATAATATCTTTAGTAGGTGCCAGATAGTCTTCCTCCGGGATTCCCAGGAAAACAAGCGACTGTAGAATGTATAGTGGTACATACAAAGCGTTGTGAGCATTATACTGGATCAGCACATACAGTTCAACCGCTTGTTTGACAAGCTTAATAAAAAAAAAAACCCAGTACAGTATTATGATATCCTCACAACAGCCAACAAAGAAATAATGTACTGATATGCTACCTAGGAGAAGAAGACGACTCTGCCTTTGCCCAAATGACAAGTCTAATCAAAGCTGAGAAGAACTAAAGAAACACCATACTAAATCCATTATATCAAGCACAAACGTGATGCTGTTTAAGGCTGCACTTTCGGAATGCTTTACCCTAAAACAAACCATGGTGCTTGGGGAACATGTTAAGTCCAGGGCTGAAGCGCGTGACACCTACATCTTGAAATCAACCATACTGCTGCCTGGGAGGCCTTGAGGTAGATGACTGAACAAGCAGTCTACCCACCGATAAGAATCAAGGTTGGTCAGATGAGGAGTGCCTTAACACAGGGTTTCAACACTAGCTCTCTACTTGGCAAAACGGTTCAAAATACCATCCATCCCCCTCGATGAACCTTTCTTCAATCTCAAGATAGCAGACACGCTTACCATACAATACGGACTTTTCACTACGGAGGAGTGTTCAGAACTGCCTGAGAAATTTGAATAGCACAAAGACCCTGGTCCCACTCATTGATTTTGGCGGGATTTAAAATTTGGCGTAAAAACGGCAGCCATCTTGAAAAATTATCATCTCACTTCCACTTTAATGGTATCAATCAACACATTTTGTGCATAGCATAACCATAAAGAGTTTAATGAACAAGAGTTATACGTTGTAAAAAAATAAACATTTCAAAAAACAAGAGTTAATATGTTGAATAATAAACAATAATAAAACTACGCATAGAGGGTTTATTCAAATTAGTCATGTCCTTGTCCATGCTTCTTTTTTTCTACCTTTTGATATGTGGTTTGGGAGGGTTTGTACTGCAGTTGCAGCACGAAAACCTTCTGTAGCAATTATATCCTATGTCATACTGTAATTGAGTGGACTATGATGTTTGTAAGTTTTATTCCTAATATTATATTCCCGCTTATAATAATATGAAGAATCGCGTGTTGTTTTACGTGCGATTTCCACTGAACATCATTCTACGATGTCGACTTCCCCTGCCACTTCGACTGCCTATAGCGGCTTTGAATTAAATACTTGTTTTAGGTCAGATGGGTATTCTGATTTTCAAGGTAACGCTACAGCTTTTCATGAATTCTTATTGGATATTGTCTGGGCTACTTCTGCCCAGGTTCCCAGCCATTGTTAAAGTGTTTGAAAAACACTAGCACTCGGGTTACGCCGGATGTTTATGCCGATTTGAATTCACAGCTGCTTTTAGGATGGCATGTCCTACTCCCTGCCCTATCGAAACTCACAAATTAATCTCGACAATGCTTTTATATAAGACAAGCCGTAAAAAGGACGATATATACAAAGTCACAGGGTGTTGTGGTGTAGGATATAAAAAATCCCTTACGAGGCAAGATATTCCAACGCTCCGGGGTAAAATACATAACAAATCGGGAATGTTAAATTAAGGTCCACATGACTCTAGGCCAAATGGCGTTGAGCGTTGTTCCAAAACACACCATTAATGTCAAAATAGTGCAAAATTTTACCCTCATTCCCAAACGACGTAACGATTGCGTGTTATTGAAGCGATGCGTCGCTCACATATATCTGAGTGGGTCCCGGGGCCAAAAATAATACGTAAAACATTGCTATTTATGTCACCATGCTTGAATTTTCACAAAAATTGGCCCGCATACTCATAATAAGAGTCCCAACAACAATCAACTGTAGAAATTCATACTTTAATTACCTCTCGTTATGTATAACCGGTTATTTGAGGTAATGACCGCCCGTGATATTGCTATTTGATGACAAAAGCCGCAGCCAATTCCTTTACTTAAGCCGAAATTCAAAACGTCCTCCCCGTATGTGTTTTTTTTGCTCGCTGCCCGCGGATTTGCAAACATTGCGGCGGGGTATTAGCGTAAAAAAATGGTGATCAACTTTGCACAACTAATGACTTAAAAAGCGGCACTAGACAACATAGAAAAACCTATCTCGACATAAGTGTATAACCGATATTGTCTTACAGAATTCCAGTTTGAAAGAGAGTTCTACTGTGTTAAAGAATCAGACACACTCACAGAACATGTGATAAGGAACGGTATCGGGACTGCTGCGTCTGAGCTCAGTAAGTTAAGCAATATAAGCAATAAAGGAACACTGGCACATTTGAAAAATAGTGCGCCCTCAAGATTTTTCAAAATCGCTATTTTTGAATGGTTGTTAATTGTAAAGATTGTATATCCATTAGGCCTCCACCTGCCCAATCAGCGCCCTTAGGTGAACAGCAACGCTTTTTATACTTAAATGACTGCCGGAGTCATTAATTAAGCAGACGATGGAATGACGGTTTAAAACACAAGAAAACCACACGCCGGAGTTAATTCCTACGACTACACCCTACATTTGACAGGTGGTTTTAATATTAATGAACACAATCTATAATATTTATGTAATAGGACATATTTGTTGATTAACAGTCTGTTTTAGGCATGTTATTTGTATGTGCAAAATATATCTGTATTGGTCCAATGACCTAGACCATCATTGCGAGCCAATTGAAGAAATTTTCGTATTTTTTGAAACTGTGCCAGTGCCACTATTAAGCAAGAAAATTACTGAAAGGAACCAATTAAATCAGCTGTTTTGCGTGAAATGCAAACAATTCTAATTGTGGACGATGAACGGCATTCTCAATGTGCCATTTTTAAATTTGTATATGCCTAGAGCCCCCAAATCGTTTTGAAGATTCTGTCCAAAAAACGCTTTGTGGTTATGCTTGTGGAACTGCGACACGAGCCCAGTGGGTGACATGCCCATTTATCAAAATCTAGTAGGCGGCTCTGGTGTCTTTGCATTTTTAGTACCACTCATTTTTCCTGTCTGACAGCCTCACAAACCAATTTATCTTTTTAAACTTTATATATGCTTATTCGTACTTATAATGGTTACTTTTACGTTTGTTGTGTTTTGATGTTTCACCATGCTGAGTTGGGATTTCCCAAATGTGTCCTGGTTTTTAGGTACCTACTTTGTTCTTATGAATAAAAGTTGATTGATTTAACCTATATATATCCTTGTGCTTTGATAAAACGAAGAGACACGTTTTATTTCATGTTATTGGCCAGATTAAAGTGTATTTGTGATTCTAGTACCTTCATTTTATTTATGGCTCATGCACTTTCATATCCCAGAGAAAAGCCTATTCCCAAAATTCTAATTTGATTTTGGACTACGGTATTTCGAGGTGGTGTGAGCAAATGTTTTTGTATCACGGTGCCCCATAGGCCACTGACGAATTTCTTAAGATAACGTCACATACTGTACCCAGGATATAATGCAGATATAAAAATCGCAACAGTTAGGTAAATCGGGGGGGAGGGGACGAGGCTTGTGGCATCACGAAATGTCCATGTAAGATTAATTTTAGATTGATTTTAAATATAATCCAGTCCGGGGGGATTCCAGACCCCAAGCGGGGGAGGACAGGTTAAACGGGTTGGCGAACTGTTTGACTTCGCCATCCGTGGTTTTACACATTCAACCGGCAACCCAGCTAGTGCCAAGACTGGTTTGCAGCTGTGTTTAGTTGTCCATAGTGGACCCAATATGTGTGGCGTGAACATGGAAACAATTTAAACAGCCTTTTTGGGGGTTTGTTTGATATGTATCAATAGAAGATCATGGAGTGATTCATTTCACGCCGGGGTAATAATAGTTTTAACTGTTTATTTTTTAAATATTTGGTTATTAAACAATTAAAAATAACTATTAACTTATGAATGTGTTTAATCCCGGACTTTATTGGGATTCGGGAAATGTCAGAAAGCAGAGCACCCCGCATTCGGAAATGTTGCTACATAATGGCACGATACCGCAGGTGTGAGTGTCATTATTGAAAAATCCGAACGCGCGTGCAGTTAGTTTTGATGATTTCTATCGATTGAAATAAAATCCAGATATTAACCACTAATCAATAAAACGGGAAACTACACCTGTTAGCTTAAAAAAATACATAAATGAAGTAGCCAAACAAAACAAAAAAAAAAGAAAAATTTGGCATTTGTTTCGGCAACTTTCTCCACAGCCCTGACAGCAGACGATATTACCACCTTCCGGTGCTGCAGACTACACAATGCCCGTGGCTGGTACCGTGAGTATCATGGCTAATATTAAGCTCGGGACGTTTGACATCGCTTTAATAACCACAGATGGTTTTGAAGAAACGGTGTTTTGAAGTCCGCTCTTAGCGGTCCACATTCGCGTGTATCTAGCTTCCACACATATCACTACTACCATTTGTATTAAAGATGATGAAGCATGTGAGGTTTGTAATTCTCTTGAACAGAGCGGGTTTTTTGTCTAAAACTTCTGCATATAGAGTATGTTTGACAAAATTGTTATCTCTTTTGTTAGTTGTTGTTGTACGAATGCGGTTATACACGGAAGAATTTGACGGTAAGTTTTTAATCTCATAGAAGATACTATTTGTATAACTGATTTTTTTTTAAAAAGCAAAAACCAAAGAGAGATTCTGTGTGTAATACCGATCGGTCCATAAACACTACAGAATTCCAGTTTTGAAAGGGATTTTAACTGTGTCATTATCTGACGGACCACTCACTGTAAGGGTGTAGAGGACGGCATGGCTTGCTATGTCTACACGGAGTAAGTATTTTGCTATGTCTCTCTCTCTCTCCCCTCCCTCTCTCTCTCGCCCTCACTCACTCTCCTCTGCCTTTCTCTGTCTCTCTCTATCTCTCCTCTCCTTCCCCTCTCGTCTCCTCTCTAGTGTGCATCACGGCCATGTCGTTTCAGTACTACCAAATGACGTGACCTTTACTGGAGAGTGGCGATCTCTAGGGAAGTATAACAACACCATTTTTTCTCTCTGATTTTTGGTTTAAACAGCCTATGGTAATCCCTCCTATGTGTATTGACGATTTTGAAATCAAATCTACTATGTGAACATTGGTCCCACTTTCAACCCTCCATGTGCAAATTACATGTCATCAAAACGCCCTATAGGGCGCTCGGTAATCCGGGAACTTTGTGCTAATTACGTCACTCTTTGTTTATATTTTGGTACAGCGGCGTGATAATCCCGTTGACTAAACACAGCAAAACGGCGCAGAATATAAACAAACTTGTAACGTCTTAACACTCACCAATCTGACTAAAAACTTCAAAATATAACAATTAAACTATTTTCAGTTGACATATTTTAACCCGAAAAGTTTTTTAAAAAAATGCAGAAAAACAAAGGATTCTCTACCATCCGCGCATGTATTTTGGGTGATGTGGTTTCATGTCAACGGCATCAGCGAAAGTGACGTACCTCCGGACTGATCAAATCAAGACTAATATTTAAAATAGATTTTGCTGTAGCCAATATCATCAGAATGTTGACTATGGCATTAGGATTGTTGTGACAAACAGTTCTATGAGAAATGTAATTTTGCCCATAGGAGGTTTTGAAGTGAGGCCCAAGATTTTCCCATAGGATCTTTTGATGTAAAAGGTCAAATGCACATACTATACTCCTGTCCAGCTCGGTAAGTATGAAGTAGCGACGCGGGCGTTTTCATTGAACCGACTTTCATCGCGCGCGTAGGTAAAGCACACGCACTGCAACTGAAAGGCGGCACTGGGTGTACGCGCGCGTCGCCACTTCATACTTCAGACGAGACAAAGTATAGGTTTTTCCTGCCCAGCGACGATACGCTTCAAATAGGCCAACAATTTTAATTATGAAAAAAAATTACAAAAAATACATAATTATTAAAAAGTATAGAAATTTTAAGTTTACAAAGGGGTAATTAGGAGCGGGAAATCCTCATTTTAATTACCCGAAGTGGATATTACGGGCTGTAGATATTACCTGAAGCACGTCGAGGATATTTCGTCACGTGAGGACAAGATGGGTCTTAAGTCACAAAGCCTGTCATTTGTCAGAATTGCCCATCAACATATTATTATGCCGATTTTTTTGTCAGTGGGTCTTGAAATTGTTCTTCAGACGACACAGTGACCTGAGCCATTTCAAAAGCCCCTCACTGCAAGGAAAGATACAATTAAGTATCCTAATACATGGCATCACACACAGATTTATCACATGGCAGCTATTGTACTTACTAGTTTCTTTGCACTCACATGACGTTAGTTTATTAAACACAAATCCACCATACGCAAAATCTCGCCAGCGAGAGAAATTATGTCTTATCAATTATATGGCTAAAACACCCACACCTTTTGCGCTTTAGGCAAATACTGATTTAGTATACAATGCCACCATCTCTAATTTAGTTCCTCAAGACCTTAAAACTGGTAAATCTGTCCACATTTCAGTTCGGAGATCCAACTTTGCCCAAAAGTCAGTTCTCAACCCTCGCTTTGCACCAGATACCTCAACCTCTACCCAAGCCAGGGAATTATTCTCGTCATTCGGAGAACGCAAATGACGTAAAGACCTTTCCTGTATTATGTAAAAAAAATGCATCAGCTGGCGATGCACTGCTATGTTTTAAGACGTGTGCCTTTGATCAGTGTTCTGTTTTGATTGTTCAATTGTCCATGATGTTCTCAACTCTAATTTCTGTTTTTTGCTAAACTGAAGTACTCTTTTGATAAGCCAAGAAGGAAAGTTTTTGGTCTCATAACCTTGCACATATAGGATATGTGAAATCGAATTTCCGCGTCGTGGATCTTTCAATTAAATCTAGCGCCAGTCTAAAATACATTATATATAATAGTGTGGAACTTTTCAAAAGTACATGGCGAGCGTTTGTTCATTACCAATTTATGATATTTCAGATATTTTGTAAAAATATTGTTCTCCAAAGCGTTGTTGGCAAATGGATTACAACTTCTGCTGCTGATTCCAATGCCTACTCCTAGTTCTGTTAACGTGCCTCCACTATTAATGACGCCACCTTTGATATCACCTTGGCAACTGGCGATGGTGTGAAGACACGGATGTTTCGAAGTTGCCATGACAGCCGCATCATCAGGATACTTGGCTCCGTCTCATGTTACTACCACTATATGTATTAAAGACTTCACTGGTGTGTATTATGTCCAAGATATAGTCGAATTTAATTTATTAGCCATATCCTTTTCATACAAAGCAGTTCTCGAATCTCTGCTCACGTTAACCTTTGACGTTGGTATTTGATCTTTATAAGCCTAGCATGACAGGTCTCCAGTATTACCTCTGGATTAAATTGCGAGACCAGTGCTCTACGAACTGTAGCATTCAGCCCTTGTGTTGGCGGTTGATCTCCTAATTGCCAGCCATCATATTTACTCTGAATCAGCTACCAGTATTATTATGTACTGCCGGATCAATATTGTATCACTCCATGAAATTTTAATAAACTAAGGAACAGAAGATGAGAAACGGCGTTTGTACATTTACTGGATCATATTTGATGCACGCTGATTGAAGAACAATTATAATCTAAACGAGAGTTTAGTTCGAATCGAATCCCGGGTCGAATCCCGCTTCAGCCAATTCTCAAGTTCACAGGAGCATGTCAAGGTGCAACTTTTGAGTTCACTTGCAATTGCATTCTCAAACTACCCCAGGGGTGGAGAGAAAAGAATTCTTAGAAAGGATTGGTTTGAAGGGCTCACCTATTGCAGAGATAACTTGCACCTTAATATTTTATTAAGTAGTCTTTATCATGGCGATATGTAATCAAAACGCCCCCCAAAAAAGAAAAAGAAAAACAACATTGAACAAAGAAAGTAACAAATAAATACAGTAGATGCGAAATCGTTTCCAACGCATTAAGACACACTTTAGAGTTAAATCATTTTACTATCATTTGAATTCGTGATTTAAGGTTAAATCAATTTGATTTATATCTTACAATTTGAAATGATGATTTTGTGTATCACGCAGCACATTTTCATTTGCGCGAGAACTATACTCTGTAGACGAAGCAGCAGGAACTCTGACGGTGACCGTTGTTAGGGAGTCTGGAGACCCTACCGTTGCGTCAATGCTCAGTAAGTGATTATTTTTCCCCTTAAGTTGTGCACGAGAAGCGATGTTATAACTATAAAAACCAACTGCAATTTATTTGAGAAAAGATTTCTCATGGGAAAAGTACTTTGTTTACTATGAAAAAGAAAAGATGCAATTCCCCTAATGTATATTGAGATATAGCATTAGGGGTGTTATTTACTATAGAGATTTGCAAGAAAGCAACGGAATCCCCAAAAGGGTTTACAATTTAGAAATGAGTCAATTTGTTCATGCATTGAGATGTATAAGTCAATCATATGGCGCCTACATATACAAACATTTACTATGATCTCAAGCAAAGTCTCTTGGACTGTTCGTCTGGGCCTTATGAATTTTCATTAGGGGGACTCAAAGCTAACAATCGGTTTGCGTCGCTGTATTACCAGTTGGGATACAAATCAATTGCCGTTAACCGCAGATCAAACGACAGTTTGAATCCGCTCATTACGCGTTGTATTGCATTGTTTATCGCGTTATTTAGTGGCACCGTATAACGTCTCAGATGCTGGGGAGATACGTTCTTTCAGGAGGATTTACGAATAATGTGTGATTATGTTTAAAAATGAAAATCAACATAACCAATAATTCGGGCGATTTCATAGCTACGCCATGGACTCGTGTTTAATCGTTGCGACAATAAATGCTACGCCAGGACTTGTGTTTAATTCGTTGCGCCAATTAAAAGCCGGCTCACTCCCTTTGTTAATTTGTGATAAGTGCGTTTTGATTTTGTGAACTGCAGTGGTCCCTTCTGAACTAAATTCCGAAAATCCAACTTCCGAAACGGTCTATAGGTGTTCTATAAGGTACATATGGCTGTGGATAAAGTCAACAATTATTGGGCGTTTTATTAATTGATCGTTAATGAGAAGAGGAACGAAAATAAGAGTATAAAAATGAGCAAAGACGAGAGGATTAGGGATATAGGAAGGCGCAGCCGAAGAAGGAGGAGGAGAGGTGTGGTGTGTTTGTTTGTAGTCTGCTATAAAATGGTGAACAAATGGTTATTTACTAAATACGTACAAATTGATATATACAGAGCTACCTTCACAACCTTGCATTTCACTGAATTCTAAACTGGGATATCGCTGCTGTTATTTGTACAGCTCTAACGCCGACACCATTGACCGCTATAGCAGCTGACTATATGGTTCAGCTAGTGTCACAGTGTTCGGCAATGCATTGAGCATGACGTTCCATTACAATAACGACTAACGACGCCGTTGAATCCACTGAGTGCTTCGAGATTGCTCTCTCTGTTCCTACTGGAGGAGATTTAGGGGATTATCCTATAACAACTATATCATCAAAGATTTACAAAGTAAGTGCATTTTATTCAATTGTAGTTCTACCGCTACAGGGCCAAATAAAGTAAATGTCCGGCAGATTTATAGATTGATACCTACCTTTATCTTCGTTCTTTAGGTACTATAGAATTTGCAGACGAAAGATACTTCGTTTTAAAGCGATATGCTTCAGATGAGATTAATTAGAAGTGGGATCAAGTTTTACCCCGGTGCCACGATGCAGGTACTCATATGATACAGCCTGTCTCCAAAAATATGGTACAATCAAAAACCGATTTTGTTTTCAATATTATATCTCAACATAACTAAATCGTTTTTGCGTACATCACATTAAAGAGAATAAGACGCAGCTTTCCAGTATTTTTGATTTCATCTCATTTGCTTGTTTCAATCGAGAGATTAACGTCGTTTACTGCGGACACAAGAATCGAGTCTGTGCCACTTTCTGGTTGAGTGAAAACGGTGAAAGATTAGTTAAATATACGTTATTCACATTTGGAACAGATAGTGATTGTTTTTTTTTAAATGATTAACTTTTTTAATTTTTTGTCAAAATGTTTGTTTTCCAATAATTGGAAATTATGATAAGTAGCTCTGGCTTTAAGATAGAGTGAATAACATTCGACATACTGTTGTTTTTTAGAAGAGAACCTGACAAACGCAACCTGGAGGAGAGAGTTTTTTTATGGTCTTGAAGTATTATAAAACGCAAATTCATACCAAATACTTTGATACTTTGCTTCCTAATTCAAATTCTTATTGACTTAAACAATTAGTAAATGCATAAAGAGAGTGCAATATTTTTAAACCATTTCTTTAGATTTGGAATATTTATGGCACATTTCAATGAAATGGAGCATTAAATTTATTACAAAATTAGTATCTGAAAATCATGCCAGATGGAATATAATTGCAACCAAACTTAACACTCAAATCCAAACAAATGGTGTAAACAAATGCATGATCTTTGTGCATTCACTAATTTTACTCAATAAAACTGGAATTTGGAATCAATTATCAAGTTGTCGGTAGGACTTTGCGTTTCATGATACGTCAGACCATAACCAATCTCTCCTCCGAGTAACTGGAGGTGCTGTACCGTCCTGATTATTTTCTAACAAACAGCATATGTCGAATTTATACACTTTATCTTGAAGCCAGAACTTACTGAAATCCTTGCACATTACGTAACTGGTTTTTGCATCTTTTATTTTTTTTAGGACGTTAATACCTTTCTTGAGAACTTCAAATCTGTTTCAGGATGTGATAACCTTCTGTTTTCACTCAACCAGAAGTGGCACAAACTCAATTTTTGTGTTCCGCAGTAAACAGGGGTTATCTCTCGATTGAAACAAGCAATGATATGAAACAAAAGGTATGAAAGCCTGGTATTTTTTTGTTGATAAATGTACAATACGACTTATGTAGAGATTTCATATTGATTCGAAAATCGTCTTCATTGTCCATTTTTAGCAGGCTGATACGAATCAATGCATTGATTTTCTGTCGTGCACGACAGCAAATACCCTAATCCTCATCAGATAAAGCGGCGTATTCGCTTATTCACTTCAGGTGGTGATCTAATCATTTGTGAGCATTCCAAATATGCAAAAAACACCGGCTCGAAAAAAAAAGGGCTCTCATTCTGGAAATGTCCTCATGTTTGTTTTTTTTTTTTTTTTTTTTTAAATATTACCATTATCTGTACTTTTAACCTTACTCTACACTTTGGACCCTCCCTAATGATGGTGTTTGTATTTTGAAGTGGTCACGCTGGCAAACCCTCCTGATCCAACGGCGATCTTTTCTTTGGTACCAGCGGGCGGAATGATTGCTTTTGCTGATTAGACGGTGTACGAAGTTCGCCAGAATGTTGTTATGGCGACCGAATATGCAACATATGAAGGTGTTCAGTGTTTTATCATCCAACTTGATGCAGCCACAGCGCAGCTGATGAATTCGGGATTAGACACACTGAAATTTTGTATTATCGATACGTCATGTAAGTTTCAATATATGGTTTAAGTCTAATGTTTATGACTATCGACACACCCACACCACTTCTATCGTGAAATTTTATTCGCATATGAGAACACATCACTTGTTTTTGCCTTATCTTCTTTATTGTACATATCGTCTGGGGTGATTCAACACTGTAATTTAAGTAGTATTCACTCAAACAAAGAAAATTATAGACTTTGTACTTAGGCACATGCGTATGCTCACACGTGTTCCATTGTTCAAACGTTAAACACGCTTACAATCACGGTATTCATAAACTGTATAAGGCTCTATTTATGTACCGTTTTGCTAATAACAATCTCCCCTCGAATTTTATGACTTCTTTCATCGACAAATACATTTCATACGATATGGAACTAGAGTTTCTATCTTTTACGTCCTTTAACTTTAAGAACTACTCTATAGCCTAGTCACCCATTAGAATACAAGGTCATATCTTTGGATGGCCAGACTGATAACATATTAGAATTGCAACCAATCTATATTTATTTAGAAACATACACTAGTCCTTGTTAAGCTCTCATCATGATTTATCTAGTCTTCATGTCCTTGCTTGGCTTAAGATGATTACCTGCCAACACACATGTCTGTCCCCATGTCGTTGTCCGGTCTCGTTTTGCACTTATGTTCCTGATAGTCTGTATTCGTCTGTGTTCGTTCTGCACTTTAAATATGTTTATGTAATATCAGGTGGTCAACTTATGAGCTTTTGCTCATATGGCCATCCTGCATCTCATGATTTATCAATTCTATGTATTTACTTTCGTGTGAAATTGTACTGATACTTCGCACACATAAAAACACAACACCTACACCCCCCACACGAACCTCGCACACATAACATGTTAATGCCTTGTACAGCTTGACTTTACACATTTTTCACATAGAAGTATATTCTACTAGACAATCAAATTAAAGTGCTCTTGGGGTATCGGAATTGTGGAGGGTAAGGTGTTTTTGTTTCTTAGTATTTTTGAACCGACTTAAACTGTCCTTAGGGTGAGGGCTGTGTTTAACGGAATAAATCTTTCTCTCTCCCATAATATAATTACAAACGTTCGTATAGGTCCTTCCTTCAGTGAGGTGGTATAATTTGAAAGCAACAAACAAAATAATTCAGGGAATGATATCAGATGTAGTACATCTTAGTTTGGCTTGTAAATTAGCTTAGTATCTTACAAGATAGCCAGTCAAAAATGTAAAATATATTGAGTAACAAAATGTGAGCACAAAATAATATGCGTGTCAAAATACTGACCAATAGTGGGAGCCGAGAAAACTAACACATTTCTGTAACGCATTATGTAATTTGTTGGCGGGAACTTGAAAAACTAGAACATACAAGCTTTCAACCGAACGCATGTGGTCGCAGCTGCCGTCGCGGTTTGTCAATAGGGACAAAGGTCACGAGGTCACCAGGGACACTACCCAAGGAGTATTGTATCCAGGTGTCATTAAAATTGATCGACTGCCTATGTAGATATCCCATTCATTATGTTTAGGGTTACATTTTGTCACTTTTGACCACAGACCCCACAGATAAACACCTACCCACACACCGGGCACACTACCAAAGCAATCCTTATGTGTCATCATTGGCAATGACACAAAAACGACACATGATCTCAATCATGGCTGGCTTGGAAATTGGCGAAAATACATAGAGGCCACTTCAAAACTCACCACCTGTTGGCCTGCCCGGGGTTTGCCTGCCGTTTTCCGCGTTTCTTTTCGGTTGTCGACAGTTTTTCTATTATTCACAGAAACCGCCATAAACCACTGGTCGACCGGCGGTTGAGTTTGCAGTTTCATATAAATGCTAATCCAAAGTCCAGTTTCTAGTGTCCTCATTTTGATTAACAAGCAATCATTTTCTTTGTTTGTTATTTTCCATATAGCAATATTTTGATCGATCCGATGTATGTCGTGAAGAAGATTCTACGGGTCCCGTGGTCGTTTACAGAGGAGGGTATTTATGCATGATGCTGATGTAATTGTAAACATCATATTTGATGCTAGTAGCTAATATCGATGCAGTTCACTCAAGAATCTGAATTTAGGGAAGATCTTACAATCGATCACAGACCCTACTATCTCAGGTACGCTAATCAATAGCGCCACACGATTAATTGGCGGGTCTGCGTTATTCTTAATAGCGTGCGAAGCAGCTCTGGTCGGGTTTCTGTGTTAGTTCATCAGTTCCGTATAAACGCTAGCAGGCGGTATAGGACCTTATAAATTAGCAATGTTCGGGGGGGTAGGACATGCCATCCTAGAGCACAGCCGAGTCAAATGGCATCAACTTCCGGCGTAACCCGAGTTTCAACGACTTAACGTAGGAGAACGCTCTTACGCATATCGAACGGTCACACAACTTGAACTCAAGGCTAGGCCTGGTCCATGGAAAGAAATATTTTAAATCTAAATGCCCTTTTGGAATTACACTATTTTGCAGCGAGGTTGATCCACTAACCTCGACGATAAGTTTATTCCAAAATTGCATGAGATTACTAGATGTATTGAACTAAGGTTTAAGAGGAATTTTGTACTATAAACTGAGACAGAGACCGCCATAGTAAAGGGACGTAGCATTTCCCCAAATTACCGTTTGAAAATCACCAATGCCGCTCGACAGATCGTTCCTACTCCCCAGTGCCTTTTTTTATTCAAGGACATCTTCTGGACATTCTCGCACGAACTTTACAAGGGCGTGGGCCTTCGACAACTCATAAAACCTAAGAACAAAAATAAAATTCAAGACGCAAGGTTGAAAAAAGTCCCCACGTACACTAATATTCCACGTAATATGAGTCCAGAAATCACCACGATTTCCATACTGTCACAATTTGATCCTATCTTGGATTCCTCAGCACTTGGGCTTCAGACGACAGTAGAATAATCAAGCGACTTCGCTCACGTTGATTATGATAATCCTGGCACTAGGTCCTGTACAGGTCTGCTACTCATTGCAGTCAAAAACGTGCTATAACCTCTACATATAGCTTCCTAGTACTACTGCTGGCCCTGCGTCCTGTCATGAGCTATTTAACTTCCTCACAGCTAAATTCCCCTAACAATAATCATTACAGCATCATCATGCATTAACATAATCTTGCACCGGCCAATTAGAGTTCACACACTAAATGACAATTATTTCTGCATGCATTCACCTTCAACAATTATAACTTCATGGGGAAAAACCCTACAAATTATGCAAATGTTTGATATCATTGCCATAAACAAGTGACTTCAGTTTCTAAAGGAACATCGCCGGATAAGGCAGTGGAGCTCGCGCCTATATAGTTTTAATGAGAGCAGATGAACTTGAAACGTCCGCTTTTAAAGGGACATGTAGAAAAGTTTAACTTTTGACGGTTTTCAAAAAATCCCACGTTACATCAATTCCCTAAAGTCGCGTTTTATGAAAATTATAATACCAGGCTCAATGGGTAATTAATTGGCAATTTCCAAATTGAACCCTCCCCCCCCCCCCCCCCAAGAACCATTAATGCGATTTGCAAGGATGTGCGCGTTATATTATTTAGCAACAATATATGAGTGGCATTCTGGTTCTTGGGGGGGGGGAATACCTCTTTTGCATTTTTGTTTATGGGGGCCTGAACACGAAATGGAATTGCCAAAACACAACACCTATTCAATATATAACCTCAACATCATTTTGAGTATTAAAGTCATGCTAATCTACCAAAGCCTCAGTTCAGTTGCCGTGGATGGGTACATGTTTACACAGGTGACCATCATGTCGCGGGTATCATAAATCATACTAACATACAAGGTGGTTATTTGCTCAATACAAGGGCGAATGACAGCCTTTGAACTGTGCCCTGGGAAGTGTGATATATTAGCTCAGAGCGCTAGCTAGCTTGCTCATGTATCAATAGCGCGGACATGGCCATGCTTTAACGGCCATTGTGTGTATTCCAGAGTTTTTGCTTGGTGAAGACAGTTATATAATCCAAGTCTATTTAGCCTAAGCTAATGGTATGTGGGTTTGTTATAAAGGGCACCTCGGAGCCTCTTGGTCGCATTATGGAATGGATAAGGGCATGTCTGACGTCCAATATACACTCCATGACAGAGCAGCTATGCAACATCTTCCTGTTTCTTTAGTGGTCCCTGGTCATTGCACGGAATTTAATTAGTTCTAAAATGTGTCTTATTAACTAATTAAAAATTAGTCCTGAAATCACTTGTTTTACTCATTCCTAATGTACTTCAATGCGGGGAAACAGTTTGCTATGCTAGAAGATAACCTTCCCACTAGTTTTAAAGTAGTTTTCATGATGACAAAATATTTTAATTACCTCTAAATTTACACTTTAAAAGGACTAATTAATGACTGACGAATTTTTAATTTGTCAAATGACAAATTAATTGGACTAAATTAAGACGACTTTAGACTCGTCAAATGATAGAAATTAGTTAGTCTAGCACAAAAATGATAATTTAAGTACATTGGCCATTGCTAATTATCATTTAACGACCTTTTATTAAAAAGTCAAAATTTTCAAGTTGTAAACTATTTGCAATTATCAACTTTAATCCGAAAAGCTTTAAAAACATTCTTTTTTTATTCAAACCACTTTTTAGCACATTTTGTGGATTTAAAAAAACTAAGGTGCATGACTAATATTCAATTAGTCAATAGATACATTATTGTTTGACTAATTAATATTCCATGTGTGGAAGGGAGGAATACTCTAAGCCCTTTGCTTTTTTTCCAGAGAGCGTGCCCCTGAAGTTTCTCAGACTTTTTCTCATTGTTTCTTGTCCAAGTGTAATTTTTTTGGGGATAAAAACACATTGCGTACAAGATAAAGTACTTGTAAAATCACCAACTCAAACTTGATAGTGAAATATCACTATGATGATTATAGAGGGCCTCCTTCTCTCCTTATCCGGCGATGTCCTTTTTACATCTGGGGATTCCCATCACCGCTTATTGTAAACACAGTTGCATATCTCAACTATCACTAGGGGAATTCCACCTTCTCTTGCACAATCTTATCTAGTAAATAACACCTGATCTGATCTAAATAGTACAAAGGGGATTTCCATAATAAACACAGTACTTTTTTTCCATAGAAAGACTTTTCTGCACAATATAATTGAGAAATAAAATAATATTTTTAATCACAATTGGAGGCTAATAACAGTGTTGTCAAAAGAATAGGACCGTGATTGATTATTTTTTATCAAAAACTATTGAGCTTGATAAAAAAAAATTTACATCGTCGAACAATCATGTTCTTCCGCTCATATAGAACAAAAGAAACCGAACTTCATCATTCCTAACCATTATTATGCCTATTTTTGCCGAAAGAACCATTTATATATCCAGCTGTCCACGGAATGCTTGAATATGTGTGATACCTGGGAAATGACCGGGTCTTGAAAGGTAAATGAGATTTAAAAACCGCGAGTTTCAAAAACAGATTCGCATGGTCTGCACAAAATCTAATTAATAAAATACAAATATGAAGAATTTTTCAAAACTTACATGGCATCTTGGTGGAAAGGTATATAGGTATCATGGCCCCTCCATATCCACATGTACAAACACACTTATAAGTGTGAAACTTTACTTCAGCCATTCTCCCGTTTTTATGTCAGAACAAGTTTTTGCCTTGCAGTTCCCGCCAGCAAACCGTACACCTTGCAAACAAGGTTTACAGCAATGGTCGGAATTCGCATGACTATGGACAATCAGGAAACGACACAGAAGCACAGAAGACGTAAGGACTGCCGGGTACGATTAGAGTTTACATTTCCAATGACCCAAAACCTTCCCGGTACCGCACATAGTCAAAGCATTCAGGATTCCGTTGGACAGCTGGAAAAATGATGCTCTTTCGGCAAACAGGCATAACAATGGTTAGGAATTATGAATTTCGGTGGTTCTTTTTTTTCTATGAGCGGAGACATGCTTGTTTTTCGGAATAATTGGATGTAAACGTTTTTTTATCAAGCTCATTAGTTTTGCGATAAAAAATGATCAATCACGGTCCTATTCGTTTGACTCAAATGTATAACAGATATAACATTGTATTGTGTGATTGCGGAGATCTTAGTTGAAAGTATGTATTTATTTCAACTTCTGATCTGTTTTTAAGGATCTCTCCAACAGCTGGATCCGCTGTAGCACATCCGATTATACAGACTTGCCACATTGTCACGGTCACGTTTTGCACTGGGTTCGCTGCAGAAGAACAAGCCATTGCTCTTCCGGAAGATGGTGATGTTGAGGGACTAGAAAGCTTTCAGGTTGTATGATGGAGTAACAGGGCCCAGATCATGAACAAGGGTGCAGTCCGATGCCAATTTAAAAACAGCAACTGTCTTCATTCTTGATCTCTCAAGTAAGTACGCTCTATAATATGAAATTGTGCTGACATGCAAAAATCTTCTGTAATGAGTTTTTTATGGATTACATATTTGATTTTTGGCATCTCGCATTGAACGCAAATTAATTCTTAGTTTTCCAGCGATACTTGTTTATTTGTCTAATTTGAATTGCGCATCTTTTGGTGGGGAGATAGCCAAGTATCTCACAAAGGAAGACTGTCATGCCGAACAAGTACAAATTGAAGTATGGAAAAGTCTGTACTTTTTAACATCCGTATAAACTACTAAAATTACCAAGAGGTTCATTTTAAGATGTGATCTTATGACTGTTACCATCTTAAAATAACAGAATTACTGGCTTTATTTTGATTTTTCTAATTTCGATAATCTCTTATGCCACGTGCTAAAAAATTGGCAGACCTGTACAATAAATTTTCTTCAAAGTTTGTGGTAATAGGTAAAGGTACTATTAATTTCACACTTATCTCACCTCTCACTCTTGGTTGCCATGGCAACACCCAATAACAGATGTAATCACATTTCTTGCACATGTAACCTTTTTATAACCTTTTTAAAAGAAAAAAATAAAAAACTTAAAAAAAGCAAAAAAGAAAAAAATCTTAAATAAAACAGATGATACGGATTGCTTTTCAAAAACAAGGCCAGAAGCAAGTTTTATACTTCTCAACTGAGTATTTTGGTCAAATTACACTGCGGAAAATCTTGTGAACTATTGCAATCATTGCAGTTGTGAGTAAAACATTGTAAAAAAATTGTACCAACAGTTGATTAAAACATTTATTCAAGTGTTGGTCATTTCCATTAACAACAGTGTTATTAATTTAATTTACTTTTAAGGAAAAAGAGGAAATAGGCAACCCGGGTGAAGGAAATCTATTTTTGAGGTCTGCCACCCTTGGGTCAATTTTTACAGGCAATGTGTAGATTTCAGCTCGTGATGGACAAGCTAATATTAATTGACACATATGACCATTGATGAAACATGTAAGGGATTAGCAGCGATAATGCTGAAGAAGAAAATCGAAAAATGTTAAAATGCATTTTTTTTAAAACTTAAATCAGGGGATAAGTGTGTATAATGACATATAATTGCTTTAATGTAGAAAAAAAGGGAACCAACTAGTGAAAAAAAATGAAGTAGTCGAGTATTTGAAGAAATTTTCATACAGTCTCCTCGTATAAAAAGAGATAAAGCAATGTTGTCTCAAAATCTACACTAAAACAGGCTGAATTGTGATTTCAACACCAGTTAAAAATAAACAAATATACATAATCTTTGTGTTTGAGGTCAAATGTACAGGTCATGCCGCCACAATATCTGCTTAAAATCTCGGATATTCACAGAGAAGAGACGGCTTGTTTTCGATCTCAAGTCGGAATTTTGATACGCACGTATTTAATTAAAAAATAACTATATGTAATAACCATTATAATATTATAGCTCACTTCTGGATTGAGGAGAAGCTTACATTGCCTTTGAAAAGTACCCACCTGGACGTTACATTTCACGTCGGAGGCTGTTTCTTCTCGAAACGGACACCATAAGTATAGTCAAAAAATTAGAATTCCTTAAAAATAGTCGATCGAGATTTCAAAATAGTTCTTTATGAATAAATGTTAGCACGTAAGGTGGGGGGGGGGGGCTTAGGGTTCGTGCCCGCAAACTACATTTTGTCAGGTGTTTTTAACGACTACGATGACTTTTTTTCCGATTCTAGTTTTTTGTAAATGTGTCCACTTTGCATACGCATATTTTCATGAAAAAAAACAATATTACAATCTTATGTCCCGTTAATTCGATAATTAGGACCCCTCCCCCTTGTCCACCACACCTGAGTGTCATAAAGTATAATTAAAACAAATTATAGAAGAATATTTTTCCTGTTTAAAGTATTTTATATATTTGCATCTTCTTGAACCATAAATAATAATGATCCAGTTCACGTTAACCTCTTTATATGCTGATAGCGTTCACTTTGATTTTATCGTATCTCCATCATGCTAACTGTGCAAATCAATGAAAGTTACCCAATGCCACCAATACAAAAATATGACGTATAAAATGTGCCTCATTTTGTAGTTCATATAGTTGATTGGACCTTTTAGAATCATATTTAAAACCTTTTCATTGCACCTATATATATATATATACTAATATATATTGTTCTGGTGAAACATACCGTGTTATTTTGTGTTTCCTTATTTTTTCGAATGTGAAAAGAATTGTTTTGCCCTAATTCAACGTTTCTTCTTTGTGGTATTTCTAACTTTAAATTGCTTAAATTGTTATTGTCTTATTACTCCTGCATATGTGGTATAAATTGTGTGCTAAAATGATCCTTCAGGAAAGTGGTTTCCATTGGTGACCCCCCTTGTCCACCCACGGAAGTAGGAAGACCATTCCACTTAAGTGTGGAGATCAAAAGGGATGGATATCAAAATCCTCCTTTGCTGGTCAGAGCGGCAATCGTCGTTTGAGAGTTCAAGAAAAGTTGTATTTAGTACTTCATCACGATTTATCAGGAGAAGAGCGATATCATTAGTGGTAAATGTTCAAAATGCCAACAGGTTATTTTGCCCAAGATGTAAGGGCAATCATTTTCAATCTTGGACTATTTTCCGCTTTAATTTAGAGAATGTGCAGCTACAACTTCGTGTGTACGGAACATACTGTCTTGATGTTAGGTTGTTTTTGGCCAAACATATGGCTATAAAAAATTGGCAAAATGTTAAAATAGTACGTGATTAAAGGGCCATTGGTCTGGATCGCTAATAGTCGTCAGGAATCGTCCACCAAAACCACCCCATATTTTAACCGGAAAGTGGTCAACATTTTGGTTACCAAAAAAGTCTCTTTTACTCTTTACTCATTTACCACCCTTTGAAATCTTAGGGCCAACGGATGTTTGGTTTGGGTTTCGAAATGTGCCCCCCTATGGCCGACCAATATTACTTTTACAACGGTACTCTATGGGGCGTTACAAAATTTGATAGTTTTTTGTCTCCCTCACATTAAAAACAGGGTGTAAGTTTGAGACTAAAGTTTCTATCGATTGCGTTTTTTATCAGGGGTAGCCTACATTGGATGCAAGAGCGGTTTGCTCCGATGACTATTTCACCTATAGGTGATGACTGATCACTTTCAACACCGACCAAACCACAGCCATTAAGATGGTAACAATTATCCCTGATAATGACTTAGAATATAACGAAGTTCAATCTTGAAATTCTCTATTCTGTCGGCGGCGCATTGGCAAATGTAGCCAGGTTAGATTCACTTCGATAGCGGAGTTATCATCAAATATCGTAAGTATATCATTCAAAACTTCATTAGACGAAGTTATGTTTTACAAAGGGCTTTTTTAAGTGTTTATTTTTTTAAATATGTTTTTCTCAAAGTTTTTCTCGGGTCAGACATAATGCACATTATGAATTATTACATGACTTCCATGTTGTATCTTACCGGCCAACTGCCACACCAACACCACACCCCACACCACCACCCATCACGCTACCACAATACTAGACACCCAAACCACTACTAAACAGGTCAAATTAATAAGCCCCCCCCCCCCCCCCCCCCCCCCCCGACGAAGTTACATTTTTCTGGAAAAAGCTTCTAGGCTTTTTAACCGGTTACAAAAATTGTAAAATTACCCCTGCAAGTTACAATTTAATGTGCAAAAAATAAAACAAAAGTTAAAACTTCTCCCGAAATGACGTCATTCATTAACCATTCATTAAATTGATGACCAAATTAAAAATGAAGTGTTTAGTGTATTGTGATTTTTACAATAGAGAAAATCCCGGAGGAGAAACCGACATGTCTAGTACAACACAGGAATACCAACAGACACTGATTTTGGTGCCAAATGGATAGCTATCGTCCATATTTCTTTCCATTGCTGCCCCCGAAATGAGTACCACTGCTAGAATTAAGTAAGAATGCGTTATAAAGTTCACATTGTCAGCAAAAATTTCCATAGTACACAGTTTAGAATGTTCCCTTTACATAACTAAAGACAAAAGAACAAGAACGGGCTTTTCTATAGTGTTGTTGCATCTTATTTGCATTGGTCAAATCAGAGATATATCATCAATTTAGGCGATCCCCCCAAATCGATTTTGTGCCACTTTTATGCATAAAAGGGAGGTTGAGGAGAGTTGCTTCGAGTACCTATGCATGCTGCCCTTGAGTCACAAAAGGTTGAACTTGGGTAAAGTAGGAAATTTTCATTTTAAGATATGTACAGATTTTAAATGCTGATCAACAAGCTATAAAATGATGTATCACATGGCAAACATCGCACTCTTTTGTCCATCCAAAAATCAATATTTGCCTAGGATGTTCTTTTGTTTTCCATTCCACTGTTAGAACACTGTTTAAAATTTTGCTGGTTATAAAAGAGGTTGTTAAAGTGCTGTTGTTTAAAATGAAATATTAAAAAAAAGGTTTAAGTTTTAAAAAAACATTGTTTAGTTTGTTTTTTATAAACATGTGGCTTAAACAAGGTTGTATAAGTTTTAAACAATTTTCAAACAATCAAAGAAGAAAGAAATAAAAAAACCAAAAACGTTTCAATTTTTTTTAAAAGTCAAAATTAAACAACTTTTAAAAAAAATTAAAACAAACTGATGCTTAAGTTGCTAATTTTAACATGGTGAGAAATGACTTGGGTAAACAGTTTGTGTGTTTAAAAATTTTAAACAACTGATCAATTTTGTTAAACAGCTTGTGATTTTCTCCACTTTCATTGGCTCTTTTCTTCTTAGTGATCTGGCGACTTTTTCCGGGTTTTGTGGGAGCAGGTCACAATTGTTAATAGTCAATAAAAATTTATTTTGGGAGCAACGTATCAAGTACTACTACTATACTACTGACTATACTACTACTACTAATACTACTACTACTACTACTACTACTACTACTAACTATCCTATTACTAATAGTAGTAGGTGTACTACACTACTACTACTACTTTCACTATTTAAACCTCGTCCCGACCGGGGGGTGGAGGTACCACCAGGGAGGGTCCTGGGGGTCCGTCAAAGTCAGAGGCAATGTGTTTAAAAAAGTGCCAAAAAAATGGTATTATTTTTTCTTATTCATTTGAACATGTGACATGCTTAATTGGCACTCATCATTGCAAATATAAATACCAATTTGGCTTGCATGAATGGCGGAAAGACGCGGAACGCGAAAACGTTCGAAAACCATGAATTTCGGAGAAGATTTGATTCCAAATAACTTATTAAAAAACTCTCAGTTATGACGTCATTATGACGTCATATTGTTTAAAACACTTGATACGTTTGTACTTTATTTGAAGGACAGGACCTAATGTAGCTACACACTATACCATCAGATGATCTGTTTGTCCTTAATACGAAAAAAATCTGTGTGGAAGGTAAGTTATAGAAAAAACTTGTTTTGGACGAGGGTATGGTTATCATGAATGAAGAAATTGTGGAGGATCTGGAGAAATATTCAGTTGGTATATAGGTATAAACGATATCCAATAATCGGATTTAAAAAAATTCTATTTGCATATTTTGTAGCACGTGGTACCTCTTAGGCCTGTGCAGATTCACGGTCATTGAATTCCACAGGCATGGTTGACTATTACAATCTTAAGAAAAGGCGATATCCAAACGGTGGACATGTTGTAGTACTCTGTACAGTGATCATCAAATTAGGGACGAAAACGTTTTTTCTTGTAGGCTTCAAGAGTTTAAATTGACACCATGGGCTTATCCAAAATTCAAAGGAAACATTAATGTTCTAGTAGTTTGTGGAATTGGGTAGGTTTTTATGTAAAGGGTGGAAACGACTTAAAGAGTAAATTTGTAAAGTTTTTTTAAAGTGTCCTTTTCAGATCAAAAATTGGCAATGTTTGTTTATCCCACAACAATTAAAATAAGGGCCGGCCGGACTCCTTTTAGCATTAAACATGAACATTTGAGAATCCCGAAAAGAAGGATATTCCTTAATATTTGTGCCGAAAAAAAAAAAAGTTAACATTAAATAATTTTTCGAAGATGAAAAATTCGCAAAAATGGAACGATTGGGTTTTCCGAGGAAATCGTGTGAGCTTGCAAATCCTCTCTTATGTGCACCGCGCGAGCACTCACACATGCGCTCTCGCACGCAACAAACACATGTTTATGAATTTACTTCAGGGGACTTCCAAGGAACCGCATCTTTGGACAACGCACAACCACGGAATTAAAAACCCATTGTACGGAGGACCTTAGTATACCTCCGATGAGCTTTGTTGATCTTCCAGGCTTGTTATATCCGAGGACCTTTGTTATACTTCCAGACCTTTGTTATACTTCCGAGGACCTTTGTTATACTCCGAGGACCTTTGTTATACTTCCGTGTACCTTTGTTATACTTCCGAGGACCTTTGTTTACTTCCGAGACCTTTGATGGGGTACTTCCGGGGGAAGGGTGGGGACCTTTGGTTAACTTCCGAGAACTTTTGTTATACTTTTCCGAGACCTTTGGTATACATTCCAAGACCTTTGGTTATACTGCCGAGACCTTTGTATACTTTCGAACTTTCGATGACATTTGTTATAACTTTCCGAGGACCTTTGTTATACGCGATGACCTTTGTTATACTTCCGAGGACCTTGTTAACTTCCAAGGACCTTTGTTATATCCGAGGACCTTTTTGTTATATTCGAGACCTTTGTTATACTTCCGAGGAACTTTGTTCTTACTTCCGAGGACCTTTGTTATACTTACGAGGACCTTGTTTATACTTCCGAGGACATTTGTTATTACTTCCGAGGACTGTGTTTACTTTCCGCGGGACCTTGTTATACTTCCGTGAACCCTGTGTTATACTTCCGAGGAACCCTGTGTTATACTTACGAGGACCTTTGTTATACTTACGAGGGACCTTTGTTATACGGCCGAGGACTTTTTATACTTCTGAGGACCTTGTTATACTACGATGACCTTTGTTATACATTCGATTGACTTTGTTATACTTCCCGAATGACTGTGTTATACTTCCAAGGACCTTTGTTTCTTACTTCCGTGACCTTCTTTGTTATACTTCCAAGGACCTTTGTTTTTATACTACCGATGAAACTTTTTATACTTCCGAGGACCTTGTTATACTTTCCGATGACCTTTGTTATACTTCCGAGGAACTTTGTTATACTTCCGAGGACTTAATTGATACCTCCGAGGACCTTTAGGTTACCTCCGGCTGATCTTTGTTATACTTCCGAGGACCTTTGTGTATCCGGGAATTTTTATACTTTCGATGACCTTTGTTATACTACCGAGAACCTTCAATATACTTTTGATGACCATTGTTTGAAATAAATAATTTATGTGCTAAGCCTGGAAATATATGTCAAACAAGTACACACACAAATGCGCAACGGCGCTCGCATACACCAAACAAATAGTTTCCTCCGTTCCTTCTAACATGCATTGCCCGGGGGGGGGGGGTTTCTCAAACAAAATGAAACATACCGGGACGTGCACCAGACATCGGTCCCATTTTCAGCCTTCTGGTATATCAATGGACCCCCTTTTTTATGCTAATTTTGGTTTTTTTTTATAGCAAGGGTCGTGTTTTTTTCGCCAAAGTAGTCAAATTATTTCAATCGGGGAAACGAAAAATTTTCTAAAAATGTTTGAAAAAAAATTAGTCAAATTCCTCAATTGACAGCCAAAATTTCCAATTTGCTTAAAATGTCAAACTTTGCCGGTGTGATGTTGAAAAATGGCAAATGGGTTTGTTGAATTGGCCCAAAATTTACTCTATGGTAGAGTATGGGTTCCTTTTTTGGCAAAAAAAATGGTAGAGCTATGGGTCCTTTACTTCCAGAGTCTCGGAGGACAGTCCCTACCCAACCAAACTTGAGAACCGCATTTTGAGATGATCAGACTGGAAGTTTGGTAAGAGAGTCCTTCCGGTTATACTTCGTCCGGTGTGGGCAGGAGATATAGTCCCCTTGATCGCGTCGACTAACAATGGTGTGAGAAATAGGGCAATCGATTTCAGTTGACTCTTCACGCAAATATGTTTCACGCTTTATTCCGTTGTCGTTTTATGGAGCCCGGAATGCGGCTCCTGCCGGACCATATCTACTTTTACACCGGCCTGACTAAGGAGTGATGTCATAGCTTCGCGCAAGCTATTGTTGCATGACGTAATCGCGCACGCCGACTTTGTTACTGCTCGCGATAACAGCTGCTGTGTACTACGATTTGCCGTGTAAGACTGGTTTGAAAACTATGACGGTCATTCCTTAGTACAAGCCGGACGAAAGTAGATTAGTAGAGTAGGCATTAAAACAAGTTGACGTATCAAATGAGTACTAACAAGCGGACTCTATTACCTATTTTTATTAATAAAGAATACTAGCTAGGGATGTTAACTAATGATTCATTTTGCTTCAATACAGCTTATTGCAACAAGAGACAGATCAACACCAAGGGAGCTCACGGCTTCCTCGTACTGCTCACTGCAATTGCTCAGCAAGTTGTCTTTAATCCGACTGATTCAGTGAGGACGTGATATAGATATTAAAATGATTATGGTGGAAGGTGACGAAACAGTTCCAGGTTTACTGTACGATCCTGAGTCGCTGAGTGAAGCACGGAGAGATACATATAAGCTATAGTAACCATTTATGACGACCGGAATTTACTGTATAGTTACGTTTTAATAACCAGATTATATACTGTATGGTTGTAAAACATTCATCTTCCGCTGTGAGGCGCTTGTAATCGGCAGTTTGAATACTAAGCTGGTTCCATTTACAAGAATCCAGGGCTCTGCAGTTTTATTTCAAACTATCAAATTAATATGGCGCTCAATGAAATTCAAAATTCTTAATTGTAAAGTCTAAAGAATTCGATTACCGCTGGTGGTGCCATCGTTATGTGTGCATGAAAGCGCTACTTGACCCAATACGTGGGGTTAAATCATGTTTGCCGGGTATGAGTCTTCAAAACATGGAATTTGCTACAGGAAAATGTTTAAAGATCCTCAATTCTACTCATATGGCCAAAGATATTCTTCCATCTCAATGATGTAATTACAAATACACTCCCTGGCTTTGTGAGTATGATTCATGATACCCAGAATAGAATAACAGGTCAATTCATGTTAATTCATACATGAACTATTCACTTCCTTAAGTGGATGGAGTATATCATAGATCATAGTGGACTTTTATCCAATTTATCTGATTGGGATTTCTTATACGGCCATCTGTTCAAATTGTTTAAACCTGTGCGTATATCTAAATCCTTACATACCCAAAACGGTCAATCTCGTTCCAATTGCCCGCACACCAATCCTATGGCGTTATAAATTGATTGCGAAATGGTTTTTTTTGCAACCAGAACATAGGGCGCTTCCGTTTTTTTTATTTCAGATGGAACAGTACTCTCGCTATTCGGTCCGTTTTAGGACATATTCAATTCACGGCGGTCCTTAGGAACGCTTTGCCGTTATGTATCGCTTACTATAACGGAATTAAACATCCCAACAACACAATGCGCTATATTCCATAAGAATGTTTTAAACCCATTACTTTTCCTGCGCCTGGCATACCCCAGATCAAAATGATAGCTGTCGCCAAGGCTCTGCCTATAACAACACCGTTAATAGGCGGCAATAGTGGTATTTTTGTGATGGGCATCTGGGTACTTTACAATATTTCACTGCCACCAAATCATGATATATTGGAACTGAAGAAGAGAACAACTTGTGGCAACAGAATTACATTGTATGTCAAACAACAAATGTATACATGTTAAATGTTATTATACAGCAACAAGCAACCCTAATCACTATCCGCGTCACGCCTGTTTGTTCAACTTGATGCAATTCTTCCCAATCAACGTCACTGCATTGAAATTGCAAAGTGATGTTAAACATATAACAGCGATGGAGTTCTTATAACTCCTTCACAGTGTAACTTGATAGTGAATCTTCAATAAATAATTGGACAGCAAGCTCGTACATCTAACACACGTATCACGATTTAATCATACATATTATTCCTGGATATAAAACTGGAAATTGTTAACCCTTTTTTCTGGTAACTAGCTGTATTTTTTAAAATGCAACATTGGAATAGGCAGCACATATATTATATTTTTCCTTTGTTTAAAAGCATAAAAGACATGATTATAGCATAGGTCAATAACCAACTGACCTTGTGCAAGCGTGGTATAACAAAAGTCAATATCTTGCCATGCTAATCTGAAGCATGCACACAATGGTAAGCAATATCAGCACACCGTAATGTACATACTGCACACACTGCTTACAAAGTTAGACACTACACACCACAGGAAGTCAATTTTTTAGCAACAGTCGGCAAAATTCGGCAAAGGTCGGCATATGAGAGTAGTACTATAGTATAGCTGAAATTTCCCTTTAAGAAAAGATTGAAATGTTTTAACAAAACAATTCACAATAATAATTAGGTTCAAAATAAGTACTCCGTGAAGTTAAATATCATTAATACATACAATGCATCAGGGTGTGTCTCTTTCAGCGGTGCTGATTGCTTAAATCTATCACACAGAATCTTTATTTATTTGACACAAGTTTACACTGGTACCATGATACAGCAAAATCTGTTCTGTGGGTATGGCTATTATAATAAAACCTTAATTGTCGAAGGTTAGACGCATTTATTATACAAAAAAAAAAAAAAAAAAAAACCCAGAAAATTTGTAAATAGTGACACAGTTGTCACAACCGATTTGGATTATTTATTTCCGCTAGCTACATCCCCCCCTTTGTTAACAATTTACTAAATTTTGTTCCAGCAAATGTGAAATTTCTTTTTCTTTCTTGAAAATCCAGTTTTTACACAGATCAATATGGTGAACAGGCCATATAGAGGGCGCTAAACATACAAATCATATTTAAAGGAGCTTTTTGCAATTATCTTAAATTAATAAAATTAATTTTGAATTGGATATAGCTCTTCCATGTCCATGCTTACACCAGTTTGGTAAATTTATCGCGCCACTGCCTATAATTTCTAAAAAATAAGACTGAGAGACTATTTGCATGGGGTCAAACGAATCAGATCCACAAGTTTTACTTTCTCGGTTGGATATAAAATCCGTTCTACTCAGTATTTTAAATTGCATTAAATTATTCTTGTTATGTATTGTAAAATGTGTTTACTTATGTTATAATTTTCAGCAACTTACGAGTTTGAAAAGGTTACTTATCACGGTATATGAATATCTACCATTTGTTATCATAATGTGCTGCGTGTTGGGTCGGCTTGTCACCGGACATTGCAGGATCGGTTGGTGAGCATTTAAACAGAACTATCTAAACCAATACAAGCCCACATATGAATTAGTGCTGGACACAAAGCAAGGAAACAAAAAAAACCGGTGTCATATATTACTGTGTCCATGTGTCAGAGTGTCCTACCACCAATTTGTCTATGGTTTCTCCATGAGTGCTGTAATGCATCATTTGTTGCAGCACGTACCCAAATGCAATCGTCTCAGGTCACGGTTTATTCCGTACATGGTTGGCATGATAGTTGGACACCTCTCTCTCATGGGGGACACCGTGTGAAGTTATTATAATCCGGCGTAACCATAGTCCCGCTACAAACGTGTAAGGAATATGGCACTCATTCGTTGACTCTTTACGCAACATCGTGTCACGCCTTATTCCGTTCTCGTCTAATGGACTGCCCGGACTATGGCTGCTCCCCCCGCACCGCCTGCCGGAGTATAGCGCTTTCACACCGGTCTTAATTTTAATTTATTTTTAACCAAAATATTAAAGCGTTTTACGCTTTTGTATTTCAGTGATGTGTAAATCGTATGTGCCCCCATTGTGGAAATATCCTGGTAAAGACCTATTGGTGTTACGACCTACCCAAGGGTGACAGGCTCAGAAATACCCTTGAATTCAACAAATGAGCCGACTGAAGTTTATATAATATTTTGGTATAAGATCTAACTCATTTCACATCGATTGTTTCAAGAATTGGAATGTCCCAAACACAATTACAGTGCAATTATAATTAATGCACTCAATATGTCTTATGAGTACTGATCCTTATGTCCACTCTGACGTGGCGACTAATTATATCTAAATATAAACACTTAAAGCAATAATGGCACTTCTTGTAGGACGCCCCCAATTTCAAAATTGATATTTGGCCAGTTACGTTGGTGATTGTCTGGGAACTATACCTTCGAGCGAGAATGCTAAAAATGCGTTATTTCTCATAATTAACGATTTTGTAATTAATTTGGAATCCCATAGATTGGACTTTAACGGCAGAGCTGGAAATGCTACGTTTATGTCCGTCCATGATGAAATAGTCCCACTTCAAGAAAATAACCTCTAGTTGATTTGCCTGAACCATAAAACAACATGATGAGCGTAGACACGTCATGGCGTTATTCCCGGCTAGTCACATTGGAAGGCCGTTTCCAGGGCAGCCGTTTGAATTATTATCGGGTGATCCGATAATAATTATTCTAAATACAAAATTCCTTCGTTTGTGAGACACAGACATTTTCGAGCTTAACCATTCACAGGTATGGGTTACTAGCCAGTACCATGCTAACCTTTGGAAAAATCTCAAATTTTTGACAAAAAATGGGGGCGCTCTTCAAAAAAATGTGTAATATTGCCTTTCTTAAGTGACCCAAGGGGGTGGGGGGGCTAGGGCCCCTCAAAATTTGTTTCGCGCTGCCGACTTTACGCGTGATTTTTGCACCGAATTTTTTTGTAATTTCTGACTTTTAAATGGTTCTTTTCATAACAAAAAATTAAAATCGCCGAGCGTTAATGAGTTAATTAGTGAGGGTCCCATGTGGACCCCACCCCCCCCACCGGGGAATGAAGGAAGTCAACTGCGACATATTTAAAAAATCAAGGAAAGCCTTTAATTATTTAATTAAAAAAAAAAAAAAAAAAAAAAAAAAAAAAAAAAAAAATAGGTAATTAAAAATAATAACCCTTATGTGCATGGAAACAAACAATTTCATCGTGGACGTTGCTAAACCGTTGCTGTACAAAGTCTATGGAAATGACGTGTATTTTACAACACCGTTTAAAAAATAAAGGATTCCTCAAATGCAAGTTTTTCTGTGTAAATATAGGTTAATTTGGGTCTTCTAGTCTAGAGTAGATATCAACCCTTAAATATGTTTTCAAAAAGTTGATGTAAGCGCAAGGCTCATTTGAATTTCGTCTTTTGTCCATTTTTCGCCTGTTTTGAAAACAATGTTTGCCCCTCATTTGCAGCACAAATCAACAAATTTCATTTTATTGGCTGATTTGGGTTGTTTATGATCCTTCACATGTGTATAAATTTCGTACAAAAAATCCCTCGGGAAAGGGGTGTCCGGGGGGGGGCGTTTTCCTGGGGGGGGGGGGGGGATGGCACCACCTTTGGCATAACAGGGATTGAAAACCCCTTGGTCACTTAGTGTTAAAGAAGCGTGCAGTTAAACGATGCTATGTCCTCAGCGAAGACTCTAAATGGCCCGCGCGTTTTAATAATCCACAAGATTCGTTTGAATTTCATGTGCGGACGGGAGAATTTTGGTGCGCGTTCTAAATCGTCTTTGCGACCGCATTTGAATCGGTGAACCGATTTAACTTTTTTCCTGTTAGCTGGTGTAGTGAGACACCATTATTTCGTTGTATCAGAAGCCGTATTAACAAACCAGACAAATTGCAAAACTCCTTAAAAAGCACTTCGAGAAATAAAAAATCCAAATGTTGGGTCCTGTTAACAGACACCCTTATTAAGCAACGACAAACTGGTCAGAAAACTAAGTGAAGAGAATTGACTCATCAGGAAGCAGAAACAAAATTCGTGTATATTTCTATAACAAAAATGGTGTCATCCTGAGAAAATGGAGACCGCCTGATGTACGCGTAGCCGAGGAATGGAAGGTTGTTACGTAACATTTTGGTCGTGCCCAAGCGTTACATGTAGATTTCAATTTTATTATCAGTCAACAATCATCAATCAATCATCAAAAACAAAAATATACCAGTAATTATAGTATATTACAAATGAATGCCATGTTGTAAAGAGAAGTGATAATATAGAATATCAAATTTCAGTATTGCAAAATAATATAAATGAAAAAAGTGGTAATAATTAATAAATTTGCAAATTTTGTAACAAGTCATGGTTGATTGGCGATTGATTTTTTTCTGTTTTTTGTCTAAACCGGCATAAGCTTTTAAAACAAGTTTCATTTCATTATCCTTCTTATCGACATATTAACAGTATTCATTTATACTCAGGAAAAAAATTGGGCCCATGGCTCATCTGGGGTGAAAAATAGTTTGCTCCTTATGACCCCAATGTGGACCCCGGTTGGCGCATACCCTGTCAGGGGGGTCTCTCAAGTTTTAAAATTGGCGTATTTTTGTATATAGCGACCAAGCAATTGTATTGAAAAGTTCCAGGATTTTAACATTGGTATTGTTTGCACATTTACAAAACTATTTTTTGTTCTGGGGCTTCTCTGAAACACAAAACAATAAATTAGACAAAGTGGATCCTTTCGATTGTGGTTTTTGAAAATTATAAAACCCCACACCTCAAGAGTAGTCCTCAATAATGGAAAGAAATGTATTTGATTGTGTCTAGCTACCTATTTTCTGAACACCAAAGATTAAATTACATTTGTGCAGAAATTACCAGCCAGGTCTCTCAGAAATTTTTTATGACGCAATTCGTTATTTTGTGTATTGCCTTTTGATTTAAAATATTACACACTTAGTCCTAGGTCATTGGTATTGAAATGAAACTGACCACGTTTCATAAAAAATTTGGCATGTCACAGAGATAGAGACAACTACAATGATAGAATACAACGCTATCTTTATGGGAAGATGGTACAGATTTTGTAGGTTTTCAAGGTGAAGTCTAATTTGAGATGGCGACCGCAAAAGAATACTCGATTTCTCTTGCTGCGACGTTGAGTCGACAAAGAGGATATTTGATGGTTTGCTTATCCAATCCGACGCGTGGACGAGGTAGATGACCAGAATGCGCCATTATTTACATCGAGGACGATGATTGTACGTACTCCACTTATATTAGGCTTCATAAATCAGAATCCAATTCTAGAGAAATTGGGGAAGAGGGTTTGAAGACGTTTTTTCTATAGTTTAATAGGGTTGCCGAATCAGATTTTTGCGTCAACCTCGGGATATCTGCGAAACTTGTAAATAAGGGGTAAAATAATGACAGGGGGTGAATTTGAAAGAAATGTCAATTGTGTTTAAATGTACACAATGTACACAGTCTCCATAGGAAGGTTATAAGGAATGACACGGTAGTAATTATCAATGTGGGGAAGTAGCAGATCGTGTGGAGGTGTCGTGATCCTCCAAAATTATATGGTGGTCCAGTGAAGTAATTTTGTGCAATCAGCTTAGCAGCATATGCATGGTGAAGGTTGTAATGTAGTAGTTATATTTTTTTGTGATTTTACCCTCACAATGAAGTATTCATAAATGAATATGTCCGTGTTAACTTTATAGCTGTGTATGGTTTGATAAACCCGTTTCTATGTGAAAGAAGAGCACAGTCGAAGTGAATCTCGTTCGTCTCGGATGCCTTAAGACGAATGGACAGTTGTAATGATCCTGTTATTATGGTCCTTTCTATGACATTTTTTAAACATTATATTATCAATTTAAATTTTAAAGCCCAGAGGAATTCTTCTATTCAGAAACTTAAAATATTGTATATATTACTCCCCGACTAAAAAAATCCGAACGATGTCGAAATGGCCATCAAAGTGCTCAAACTTGCTTTCAAATGAACGCGCGCCAAGCCAGCTGGATAACTCTCTCAAACTTCCACATCATGCTTCGTTATTAATGCACAGTGGCGTAGACAGAGGGGGGGGTGGGCAGCTTGCCCCCCCGTGGTGAATTTGCCCCCCCCCTGAAAAAAAAAAGCTGGCTAAGCCACTGTCATGCATGGATACAGGTCAATAAGCAAACACATTACGCGACAAAACGCTCCTGGGCATTTATATTATAATTCAACCTAACCTACCTACAGACCTTTTTAAATACAGTAATTGATATCGTTCGGATTTTTTTTGAGGCGGGGAGTGGAGTATAGTTGGTGTGATAGGCGTGTAAATGTTTGTTTGTTTTCCTTTTCACAAACTTCAGAAATAAGAACTACGGATGTGACAGCTTTTGCGGATTCGGATTATAAGACAATAGCAATCGACCATTTCGTTAGGGGTTCAGGACAGCAACCAGACTGTGATATTAGACCGCCGCCCAGGACTGTAGAATTGAAGGCGAGGAACGCTTTGAATTGTGCCTTTCAAATCCGTTCAAGGTGTTTTGGTGTATGGACTCATACGATTGTACTACTATAGTAATAGAAGATGTGACGGTAAGAGTTATTCAAAAAAACTGTCCTGTAACACTATACAATGAATTTACAATAAATGTAACATGATAAAAGTTATGCGCGCGTTGTAAGACGAACTGAGAGTTCCCATCACTGAGGCCTGAGTGCACCATGGAGTAACTGAGAGCCTAGCTACTAGTCTCCCAAATTGTAGTAACTTTACTAGACAAGTATTCTTTATATCCGACATTATATTGTTCCTACTCGGCGGTTCCCTCTTTCTGGTGAGCAAGAGTAACTGCCGAGAGGTTTAAAGCCTACATGTGCTATATTGTAAGGTACTACAATAGATAAGTTTTTGTGATAATGTGCTGTTACGATTTATGGTTTATTGTGTTCTTACTTGATGATGAGCTCATGCGCCAATTGCTACATACGCCTCATCAGTCATAGGAAACCAACTTGCGTTTGATGGTAGAAGCAATAATGCACATTGCAAAGCCCTATTCAATGACGTGCTACTATTGATGGTTAACCACTAATCGGTTTTTGTTTAAGTCGTTGGGAAGAAATGGATTTGAAGGCTCAAATTTAGGACGATAATGAGAAAAATAGGCCCTTTTATCTGTATCAAAATCGATACTATTTCAGGGTAAACGGGTGGGGGGGTCGCAAAGACGATCGTAACACACACCTTTAAAGATGCATGAAGTTCAGAAATTATCTAAACATTCCAATTTGGTGTTTCTCATTTTCCATTGCTCATACTTTATTCTCTACAAAATCATAATGGGCATTAATTTTTTGGTATGAGTGGTAATTAATCGTATAGCATTAACAAACAGATACAGTATCTAATAAAACATATCCAGCAAGAAATTAAAGGAATCCTAAATTAAAAGCAAAGATAGATAGGTCTTTGTTGTTACTCCTTATATCGAGTAATATACGATTCACTACAAAATGTGGATATATGATTTGTATTTATGATGTGATGGCATGATTAACGCCCAGCAAATGGAATTGATAGGACAATTATGACTTCAATGCCCCTAGGTAATCAACCCAAACCTTATTTGAACCTCAATGTAGCTACACGTATGTCGTTGTTACCTTTCCGGGGGCAGTTACTCTTGGATCCACAGCAAGAGTACCTCCGAGTTAGAAAACAATAGGATGTCGGTGTTACACAAACGTATTGTAAATATGATGTCCTCTATTGTTCAACTCACGATGATCTCATATTGTTTCCAAGTCCGAAAGTTTCTCGATATTTTTCTGTAAAGCGAAAGTAACTTTGGAGAATCAGACTACTCTGTAATCGAGGGCACCGAAGCTGTCAACATCAACGTTTACAAAGGCGAGGAGGATACCTAGGAAATATTGTCAGCTTTGGTAAGCACAAATATAAAAAGCAGAGATATTTTGTAAAAAATTGCTATATATCAATATAGTAGAGCCCTTTTTTCGTTTCATCAGATTCCCAGTCGCCGTGCTTCTTTGTTCAACTGTCCTTATAGTTACGAAGGTGGTCACAGGACCGTTATTAACCCTGCTGAATTATTATACGACGTTAATGTTTTTCTGGAAAGTGGCCTCTGGACTCTTTAGGAAAAAATAAACGGGTCGAGAATATTAAGGTAAACATAAAGGGGACAATGTAAAAACAAAGGCAGGCATTATTTAAAGAAAATGAGGTAAATCTTGGAATATTATAATATTGAAACTAACCTTTCAATATCAGGAATTGAATGTTTTGTCACTAAGAACAAGAAACCATAAAGAAACGAATGCGATGTTGGAGAATGGTATAAAAGTGCGGTACAAATTTCAGTGGCCATAACTCGGTCAAATATGTTATTACGAACTATTTCTTGTATCGGAAACCTACGACTGCTTTGTGGATGTGTATTAATTTGTACGGTTACCTTTCCTCTTCGTGAAATTAGAGAGCGCTTTGTGGGTTCTCTTTATTTTGAGACACCCGGATAGCATTTTTGTGAAAACTTGTTGCGGCGGCCCTTGTACTTAAACCATTACTACTTATTATTAATAATTATTAATAGCGTCAGTTCTCTGATAGCATGTACCCATTTGTTACACTGCTAGGTAGGCGTAATAGGCGGGTACATTACTCGGAGCATGTACTTGTACGCGAAACGTTGAATTCTTTTTGTTTGATCGATCCATCAAACAATTCCACATTCCAAGTAACAACACACACACCTCATACATTGCTCTTAATACTCTATGTAGTATACACCTTTGCAATTAAGAATTCTTTTTTCTATCAATCCATGAACAAAAAATTCACTCCAAGTAAAAGCACACACCTCATGCAGGGCATCTAATCCTCCTGTAGTATACCCCGCAATTACGAATTCTTTTGTTCTATCAGGCCATGAACAAAAGAATTCTACATTCAAAGTACAAGCACACACCTCATGCAGGGAATCTAATCCTCCCGGAGTAAACACCTGCAATTAATAATTATTTTTGTTCTATCAATCATGAACAAAGGAAATTCTACATTCCAAGTACAAGCACACACCTCATGCATGCCATCTAATCCTCCCTTATACACATGCAATTAAGAATGCTTTTTGTCTATCAATCCATGAACAAAAGAATTCCACATTCCAGGTAACAAGCACACCTCTGCCTGCATCTTAATCCTCCCTGTAGTATCACCCCTGCAGATTAGAAGTTCTTATTGTTCTATCAAAAAAAGCCCCCCCTAACAAAAAAGATCCCCTTCCCAGTACAAGCACACCTCATGCATGGCATCTAATCCCCCTGTAGTATACCCTGCAATTAAGAATTCGTTTGTTCTATCAATCCATGAACAAAAGAATTCTACATTCCAAGTAACAAGCACACACCTCGTAGGGCAATCTATCCTCCTGTAGTATACACCTGCATTAAAAGAATTCTTGGGGATTAGTTCTATCAATCCATGCACAAAAGAATTCTACATTCCAAGTCCAAGCACACACCTCAATGCAAGGCATCTAATCCTCCCTTAGTATACCCGGCATTAAGAATTCTTTTGTTCTATCAATCCATGAACAAAAAGGAATTCCACATTCCAGGTACAAGCACACTCATGCATGGCAGAATCTCCCTGTAGTAACACCTGCAATAAGAATGCTTTGTTCTATCAATCCATGAACAAAAGAATTTACACATTCCAGGTACAAGCACACCTCCTGCATGGCATCTAATCATCCCTGTAGTATACCGGCATAAGAATTCCGATTTGTTCTCTTCAGCCATGACAAAAGAATTCTTACATTTCCAAGTACAGCACACACCTCATGGAAGGCAATCTAATCCTCCCTGTAGTATACACTGCAATTAAGAATTATTTTGTTCTATCAATCCATGAACAAAAAAAATCTACAGTCCACGTAAAAGCACACACCTCATGCTGGCATCTTAATCCTTCATGTAGTATGCACCTGCAATTAAGAATTTTTTTGTTCTTTCAATCCATGAAGAAAAGAATTACACATTCAATGGTTCAAGTACACACTAAGTACACGGCATCAATCATCACTGTTAGTCTACAACTGCAATTTAGAATTAGTTTAAAAACCAATCTAAATTGATTTAAAAAAAATCTACATTCCAAGTACAAGCACACACTCACGCACGCATACTTATCCTTCCTGTTAGTATAAAACCTGCAATTAGAATTCTTTTGTTTATCAATCCATGAAGAAAAGAATCCAAAATCCAAGTTCAAGTACACACCTACGCCACGCATTAAATATCCCTTGTATAGTATATACACCTTGCAATTTAGATTCCTTTGTTCATGATCCATGAACAAAAAAACATCTAATTCCAAGTACAAGCACTCACCTCATGCTGGCATCTAATCATCCCTGTATTAGACACCTGCTATTAAAGAAGTCGTGTTGTTCTATCAATCATGAAAAAAAGAATTCTACATTCCAAGTACAAGCACAAACCTCACGTATGGCATCTAATCATCCCTGAGTATACCTGCAAGTAAGAATTCTTTTGTTCATCAATCCATGAATAAAAGAATTCCACTTTCCACGTACAAGTACCACAACTAATGGCATGGCATCTAATCCTCCCTGTATTATACACCTGCAACAAATTAATAATTCTTTTGTTCTAATCAATCCTATGACAAAAGAATTATTACATTCCAAGTACAAGGCACCACACCTCATGCAAGGCATCTAATCCTCCCTGTAGTACACCTGCAATTTAGAATGCTTTTGTTCTATATATGAACAAAAAGAACTACCATTCCAAGTACAGGCACACACTCATTGCAAGGCATCTACTCTCCCTGTAGTATACCAACTGCAATTTAAAGATTTCTTTTGGTGATCCAATTCAGAACTAAAGAATTCTAATGCCAAGTAAAAGCACACGCCTCAGCTGTGATATCTAACATGCCTATTTACGCCTCTCCGACAGGCTTACAAATGGGACAGGTATTTATTTTATGCTGGAAGTAACTTGTAATCGCTGGGAGGAGATGTTGCAATCCCCAATCGCTTCGATTCTTTCCTGTTGCACACGTCAGGTCCGTCCCTTTAGGCCAAGAAAAAAAAAAGTTTGGCTCAGAAGACCCGGCGGCTATTTGTTTAAAAATTGGTCTCTGACCGAATTTTTTTAGATTTTCATGCACTTGAAATTTTGGGAACACAATTCAGAAAAAAAAATTAAAGTTTGGCCGCAAACCGGCCGAAAAAATGAGAAACAGTGGGTCTCAAAAAACGCATTTCGTATTGCGATTGTCATATTTCTTATGAGACAATTTTTTTGCCTTACCTTACGTTACTTCACACTGGTGATTCGTATTTTAAATTTGACATTCACAGAGTCGTGTCAGCAGACGTCACTGCTTTTGGGGTCGATATCGATTTACCAGAAGTGTGCATACTATTGTGCTTGGAGCATACGAGACTGAACATTCCTTCGATATATTTGTACGAGATGATGACATCGTGGAGAACTTGGAGAGTTTAATTTGCATGTGACCCAACCTCAACGGGGGACTCATAGATGTACCAAATGTGGCCGAGGTTTTTATTGGCGATAATGATGGTAAATATTTTTAAAGAAATGACTTCGGAGGGTCTTGCAAACAGGACCGTACGCAGGGGGGGGGGGGGTGCGGTCGCACCCCCCCCAAATCCCACAAAAGAGGGAAAAGGTCCACCTTTTTGCCGATTTTTTAAATAAAAAGGTACCAAAATTTAGAGGGAATTTGACTAGAAAGTCCACGTTTGGTTGATGAAGAGTTCAAAACGTCCAAAACAGACCACTTTAAAAAGGGGTTAGGTCCATTTTTTCCCAAAAAGGGTCCACTTCTTTTTTCGACGATCCGCACCCCCGGAAAAAAATACCTGCGTACGGCCCTGCTTGCAATATTCAAATCGTCGTTTAAAATTTGTTTATGGAACTCTAAAATAAATATGATATTTTTTTGTTTTATTCGAAAAAAAGTGAAATCTGTATTAATTATATGGTTTTATCCCCCCAAATCAGTGATATATCGATATGAGAGGGTCGTACTCCGTGTCAGAAGGCGAAGGTGTAGTCACTCTACAGTATTATTAAGGGAGGGATATCTTGGGACAACAGACTGAAATCGGTATGTAACAAGTATTTTCTAAGAAACTAACCGTACATATCATCGACATTTTTGTAAAAAACACAAACAATAACGGGGAAAGTTGGAAAACTTTAACATATAATTTATATATCGGTGTTGTGGCCATTGTTTGCTCTAGTTTCTCTGATTTTTAAGTATAACATCGCTCAAATGGCATCTCGAAACCAAAAATCAATTCGTTCTTCCAAATCCAAATGTCGGTTCGTTGTATTTATATTTTTCCAATTTCGTTAGCGAGTCATTTCAAGTTAAAATGTTGTTCGATTTAAATTATCCTCAGTTCCACGTAAAATTAGTCCACCCGTTTTAAGGGCCTTCAATGCACAACGATAATTGCCTGTAGCAAGTTGATTCTTCGATTACCAGGCGCATTGCGCAAGTTGCGTGCAGGCTATACGGCGCATCAGAACGTGTTCCGCTTGTCAACAGAACGGCAGATATTTTTTCGTGTTTATCTAAGTTCCTTGATTTCTAGAACACCCGGAATATCAAGTATGTTAAAAAAATAATTGCTTCGTCTTTGTAATGAATATTTTGCTGGCTAAATCGTGAAAGTTTTGAAATTTGATTGAAAATAATTATTGAAAAAGTTTAAAAAAAATAAATTCAATGTTTTCCATGTCAACATTGTCAAGAGTCGTATAAAATTTTCGACGGGGGAAAACGAAACACATTTCTTAAAACAAAGAAGAAACGTCGTTTTTGGTATTTTGTGACACTAAAATTGTAAAAGTTATAGCTAAGAATAAATTTTTCGTTTTACCTTACTGTACTCTTCTTTCCAACTGGTACTACTTCTAACTTTCGTTAATTTTGACATTCACAGAATTCGTGTCATCAGACGTCACTGCTTTGGTGCTCGATAATCGATACCATGACGTGGTTGCATACTATTGTTGCTTGGAGCATACGAGACTGAACATTCCTTCGATTATCTTTGTACTAGATGATGACATCGTGGAGACTTGGAGAGTTTAATTTCATTTTTTGAAACCAACATCACGGTGGACTCATAGATGTACCAATGTGTCAGAGGTTTTATTGGCATAATGATGGTAAATATTTTTAAAGAATGACTATCGGAGGGTTTGTCAAACAGGCCCGTACCAGGGGGGGGGGGGGGGTGCGGGTCGACCCCCCCCCAAATCCCACAAAAAGATGAAAAAGTCCACTTTTTTGCCGATTTTTAAATAAAAGGTTCCAAAATTAGAGGACATTATGACGAAAAGTCCCGTTTTGGTGATGAGATTTTTCATAACGTCCAAAACCAACTCACTTTAAGGGTTAGGTCCTTTTTTCCAAAAAAGGTCCACTTTGCGAGGATACCCCACCCCCCGTAAAAAATCTGCGTACGGCCCTGCTTTTCAATATTCAAATCGCGTTTTCAATTGTTTATGGAACTCTAAAATAACTAATGAATATTTGGTTGTTTTATTTCGTGAAAGAAATTAAATCTGTATAATTATATTGTTTGTATCCCAAATCATTGGATATATCGATATGAGCGGGCGGCACGTCCTCCGTGTCAGAAGGGCGAAGTGTAGTCACTCTAACAGTATGAAGGGAGGATATCTTGGACAACGACTGTAAATCAGGTATGTAACAAGTATTTTCTATAGAAACTAAACTACATATCATCCGAACATTTTGTAAAAACAAACACAATACTAATGGGGGACAAGTGTAAAACTTAACCATATAATGTATAATATCGGTGTGGCATTTTTTTGCTCTATTTTCTTCCTCCTTCTTTTTAAGTATACATCGCTCAATGCATTCTCGAAACAAAAATCACAAGTTCTTCCAATTCGTTTCGTGTATTTATTATTTTCCATTTCGTTAGCGAGTAAAGTTCAATTAAAATGTTGTGTCGATTTAAATCATTCCTCCGTCCCACACGTCAAATTAGTCCCACCCGGTTTTGAAGGCCTCATGCACAACGATAATGCCTGTAGCATTTTATTCGTCGATACCACCGCAGGCGCCAGTTTCGATGAGCCTATACGGCGACTCAGAACTGTGTACAACTTGTCAACACGGCGATATTTTTGTGTCGTTTTTATTAAGTCATTATTTCTAACACAAACACCCGGAATATAAGTATGTTAAAAATACTTGCTGCTCGTCTTTGTAATGAATATTTTGCTGGCTAAAGCTGAAATTTTGAAATTTTGAGTGAATAATGATTGAAAAAGTTTAAAAACAATAAATTCAATGTTCCCCGCTGTCAACTTGTCACGAGTCGTATATACATTCAGACGGGGGAAAACGAACCACATTCTTAAAACAAAAGAAACGTCCGTTTTGGGTATTTTTGACACTAAAATTGTAAAAGTTATAGCTAAAGAATAATTGTTTTTGTTTTGTACATTAACTTTTCTTCTTCATACAGCCAACTTAGATATGAGCGATACCGAGTGATCGGTCAGATGGGGCAATCGAATAACGGCAGTGACTTGAACGACAACATATTATGTTTTATTTGAGGAGATTTGTGGCGCCAAAGTTGTTGAATTTTGGTCCACCAATTAGATAAAATCCCCTTAGGCTAATTTATTACCCAGATTGTTGAAGATCTGTAATATCCTTACTCTCAATCCTCCCTTACTTGCATCTTTTTCTAGGAATATATCACGAGATCTTACAGTCAGTGTCCGCTCCTGATGGGCGCTGAGTTTGAAGCCTCCGGGAAAGTCCTTAAGCATAAACGTGTCTTGAAGTCTATGTTAAAACTTCTCAAACTATCGATATCCCCCATCACTGAATGACCCCGTTTTTGAGTCGCCGAGGAATTTGAGGTCAGACTTAAGACTACTGTGGCAGCAAGCTTGGGGATTCCAAACGTTCAATTGTCACAATTACAAGTATGAACAGTAAAGGTCCAACGGTTTTACATCAATGACGAATGTTTTAACTTTATTATATTTTATTAACTGACCGACAGATCTGAAATGTTCAATCGTCCGGCTGCATCTCATATTTTGAAATGTTTGAAAAATTCGTAATGTTAAATGACGTTATTGAACTCTTTTCATAATTAAGAGTTTCAGGCCGGTGGCTCTACCTATTAATCACTATTAATTAGAAAATTTTTGATCACTATGTGCATTTAATTCAAATTATTTTCTATAGAAAACGACACGTACATATCATCGAACATTTTGTAAAAACAAAAACAATAACGGGGACGTGGAAAAACTTAACATATAATTTATATATTTTTTTTTAATTTTTTAGGTTTTTTCTTTTTTTAATTTTTTAATTATACAATACATCGCCAAATGGCATTCTCGAAACAAAAATCCTTCGTTCCAAAAATGTCGGTTTCTTATTTATTATTTTCCATTTCGTTAGCGAGTATTTTCAATTAAAATGTTGTTTTTTCGATTTAATCACCTCAGTCCACGTCAAATTAGTCCCACCCGTTTTTTAGAGAAGGCCTTCACTGCCCCAACGATAAATGCCGTAAGCAATTTGTATCTTCGATTACCCAGCGCAGCTCAGTTTCGATGCCAGGCCATACGGCGACTCAGAACTGTGTTTCACTTGTCAACAGAAACGGCGATATTTTTTGTTTTTATTAAGTTCTGATTTCCTAGACACCCGGAATATCAAGTAATGTTAAAAATAATTGCTCGTCCTTTGTAAGGAATATTTTGCTGGCAAATCGTGAAGTTTTGAATTTGAGTGAATAATTATTGAAAAAGTTTAAAAAAAATAAATTTCAATGTTTTCCCTGTCAAATTGTCACGAGGTCGTATACATTCATACGGGGGAAAACTAACCACATATGCTTAAACAAAAGAAGGTCGTTTGTATTTTTTGACACTAAAATTGTAAAGTTATAGCTAAGAATAATTTTTTGGTTTTAGCTTAACATTTTTTCTTTCTTCTTTCAACAGCCAATAAGATATGAGCGATACGAGTGATCGTCATATGGGGCGATCGAATACTGCAGTGCTTGAACACAACAATATTATGTTATTTTGAGTCGATTTGTGGCGCCAAATTGTTGAATTATTGGGTCCCATTATCTAAAAATCCCCTTATGCTAATTCTTACCGATTGTTTGAAGATCGTATATCCATTACTCTCAATACCTCCACTGACTCTGCATCTTTTCTTAGGAAATATCACGAGATATTACAGCAGTGTCCGTCTCCTGATGGGCGCTTGATTTTTGAAGCCCTCCGGGCAGTCCTTCATCATCAACTTGTCTTTGAAGAGTCGAATGGTAACGTCTCAACTATATCGATATCCCCTCACTGATGACCCCGTTTTTGAAGTAGCCGAGAATTTGAGGTCGACTTGGACACTGTGGCAGCAGCTTGGGATTCCAAACTAAACAATTGGCAATCAATTAACAAGTTGATGACAGTAGTCCGAACGGTTTTTAATGCATGACGAAAATGTTTTAACCTTTATTATAGTTATGAATGACACGACAGATCTGACATTTCCAATCGTCGCTGCAAATCGCATATTTTTGACATTTTGAGAAAATTCGGTAATGTTAATATGACTTTCATTGAACTCCTTCATAATTCAGAGTTTCAGACGGTGTGCTCTACCTACTTTAATCAATAATTAATAGAACTTTTGATCTATGTGCATTTTAATAATATTCAATTTATTTGTTTGTGTTTTTTGATTTTTTAAATTTTTCCTCACTATGATGCACTAAAATAACGTACACGCGTACTTTAAAAAATATTACCACGGCGATGAAAGCGTTACAACAACAACATACCGAGCTATTACTGGTGTTCTACTCTAAGAAATCGAATCGATACGATAATAATATTTATCACATACGATCTATATCAAAGCTGTATCACATACCGCCGCTATCGACCATAATCACTTGTGATTACACTGATACGACAAATTGCGCCTTTTTAATAATACGGTGATGAATACGTTACACACTGGTCTATTTGTGTTCTCTTTTAACAGTCGTTTGAAAAAATCTTTATCAATACTTTCTATAGTTTAGCAGTCATATAACGTGTTGGCTATATAACTAAACTAATATAACTACATTTATTTTTCACTGAATAAAAACTCGAAGTGTTTTCTTGATGATAACTCCTTTTGCCTGGTAGTAAAATGGCGCAATCGGATGTTTCGAGCTTATTACGAAGAGAACATAGCTTGACGTACTCGTTAGCAAACAATTGGAAGTTTTATATTTAGAGCCAGACTTTCGATCGGATTGTCTGTCATTCGTCATATGGTCTGGGCAGATGCGAGACGTGGTTAGAGTAAGCTGCGCAGTATACATTGACTTCAAGATAAACACAGGTTAACATTACTCTGCCAGATAATATGAAATAAATATAACAGATCTGTAAAAATATCTACATCCATCCCGACATAAAGGCAGCGTTCCCCCTTCGGCAATATCGCATTTCCGTCCCACTATTCCTCCCCGCCCAAACATTTAAAGAACACACATGTGATCTTACTGAAAGAGTCAAAATTTTGAAATTTTGCAGGAATAGCTTGAAAGTGAAGGATAATCTGTATAATTCCCATAAGTTACTTTTTTCCAACTGAAGACTTGACAGAATTTGCCCTTATTATTGGGTTTGTTTTTCTTCTGGTCTTCACTCATTTTTGCAGGATATGTTAGTATACTTAACTTGTTCATCCATGCAAAATCAGATTTTTGTAATTTTTTTGATTTTCTGATTTACAAATCACGATAGTGTTCTTTAAGTATAAGGTCATTTTATCCTTTTGTGGCTGCAAACACTGGGGGCCCTGAACACGAGCATGCGACATTTTCCTTGTTCCCTTAAAATCACTTTTTTTTCGGAGATCTTGTTTTGAGGGGGAGGGGAGCTGGGGACTATTTTTGGAAGTTTAAATCACATAGCCACACAATTAGACCCACGTGTAGCCACACAATTAGACCCACGTGTATTATACCATATCGGGTTTACTGACAAATACGCAGTCTTGTAAGTTGAGAGGTATCTCGCAAGTTTACCTGTATCAATCAGTGTAACTATACTAGACTGGTACTTTATTGTTTATTACTCGGCAGTTACGCTCGCTATGGGTCCGGTACCTGGCCGATTAGTCAGCGCATTTTTAATGTTAAGAGGCCCTACATATGCCACATTGTCAGGTACAACGATAACGTTTTTTGGTTGATTAGTAGGTGCATTGAGTCAGAAATTTACCACATCACCTCCCAATTTGCTCGCTTTAATCATTGCCGTGAGGGTAGATTCCAGAAGGGCAATGTCATCAGCAAAAGTGTTTGGCCCAGATCCCCTAGATCGGCGTGGGTGTGTCACCAAATTAGTCCGGAGTCCATCCCAGCGGTTGCTTTCGTTAAAAGTTAATTCACCACTATGACGAACAACACTGGCGGCCAAAGTACCTCTCCCTGCAGGACTCCTGTGGTTACATCAAAAAAGCCTCTAAAATGATTGACTGGCTGTCGTAGACTTGGGAGTGTAGGATGAGATTTTGGATTAGAAACTTCTTTTTTAGTCCAGACCTCTTTTTTTTTTCTTAACTTCAAAGTTTTTCTTCCCGATACAAAAGCCTGGCAATCCCGCGTGGTCTGCTCATACCTATCACATTTTCAGCAGCCACTTTCCTCCAGTCGCAAGAGTTTCAAAGTATTGAAACGTACGTTTTCTGAAAAATATGAGAGTCCGGTCATTTGAATGGCTTCCAAAACGTTGCAAAGATCTTCTATTTAAGAACATTATTCTTTGAATCTACTCTGTAACATGTTTTCATGGAGCTTTCTCCAGTTGAACTGTGGTCTTCTTCAAGGTTTTTTTCCTTTTGTTAGTTTCTCAAACTAACGGCTAACATAATGCTGACAATACGATGATCAGAGTCTAGTTCCACAGAGTTGTATGCACGGCATGTGCGCACAAAGTTAACCCACTTGTTTTGTTTAAAAGGTGGTCCAGCCAATATGCTGTGCGCCCGTAGGTGAATCGACTTCGAGATGAGGGAATCTCATATGTGCGGGACTAGGTTATTTTCCTCACACATTTTCTGCAGCCGTTCACCATTGTCATTAGGTGTATCGTGAATAAGCAGCGACGTCCACCTACGGCGGATGTTATGAATGTCGTCAAGTCCCAACCTAGCAATTGAAGTCAACTAGTCGATGTGGGCGTGACGTTTGACTTGATCCAGATGGACAGTAAGTGTAAAATAAAAAGATCTTATCTTCTACGGACGATATTCAGGTGGGTATATACATAATGACTATTAACTGAGATTTCCAATTACAAAAATTGCAGACAAGACTCTGCTGGAGACGCACTTGCCACACTCTGTAAGGATTTTAAATATGTTTTAGACAAACCCCTCCTTGTCTTTAATAATATAATAACAACAATTTGATATAGCGCTTATTGCATAGGCCTCCAGGCGCTTCACATAGAAAAGTAGCAATTACAAAATATCAGTACGACAAATACATGAATAGATAAAATTCCTAATGTTAAAACAACAATATTTTTCTTTTTTTAAATTTTATACACAATTTCAAAATAACTTTAAATTTAAGTAGAAATTCAAACATATATTATTGTGACCAACAGATAGAATAGAAGAACACCCCATTTGCCTCCCATACTAAGAACATTGGGGGATACCCTGAATCGTCATCTTGAGGATCTGTGTGTAATTACCCCACAGCGACATCGGTTCGGTCTTGATTCTTTGACCAGCTTTTGTCCGGTAGCTGGTATATAGACAAATACCCCAATTCCTATCATCTGGACCAGAGCTCATCAGTTGGATTAGGAGTATTAGGCGATACTCCTTGATGCCATGAGCCGTTCCAGCATCAGCACACTCATAAAAGTTTGAATGGTTTCCTGTTTGGTATAGAGTGCAACATGTTAGTTGATAGACGAAGGGGTTTGAAGGCATAGGCATTCTCACTTCTCAGGAGGGCAACAGTTCGGAATGGTGTGCCGGGTTCCCGCTGGCCCGTCATGGAGTCAAGTGCTGGACGGAGCCGTCCATCTGCTTCCATTTTGCAAATCAAATCCTTTTGTTGGGTCCGCCAGCTATAGGCTGGCAGGACCACTTACAATCCGTTGTGCGTGTTATGTATGTGTGTGTGTTTGTATGGATGTGTGTGTCCAAAATTGTTAATTTTTTCATGGGGCGGGCCACATCTTATATTCTTGAATATAGCGAGCGCGAAAGCCGAGAACCGCGAAATTCTAGTTGTAGTTTTCTAATCATCACAAAATGTGCACAGTTTTGCCAAAACATGTTTTTAGTCCGGGTCTGGCAACGAAAAGGGTATCGGTCCTAGCAGCTTGGTTTCGGAACATATCAGCAGGCCAATCTACTGGTATGTGCATCGCCTCTAAGAACACCATGACCATTGCTGTTTATTTGATCCCGGCGAAGTTGTCAGCACCCTCCTATTGATCGTTGGGATACAGGTCCTCCTCACGCTTTTAGCCGTTTGAAGATCAGAGCTCTTCATCCTTCAATCGAACGATTAAACCGCATATTTGGGACCTAATTAAGGATTACATTTATAACTGAACTTACGTGATACGTGATGGCCAATTTCAGCTAGCACAATAAATAATTAAATAATAATAAAATTAGAGAAAATCAATCCAAGCCAGCACCGAGCACCGCAGTGCAGGTGATACGCCTTTCCCGTCAACATGGGGATCTGTGTGTATGTACCCACATGTTGTTCATAACTGTGAACGTGAACGACACCAACTTTCTTTTTCTTTTCTGTAACTTTGATTTCGTGGGGGATGATTTTAAACTAAACTACAATCCTTTATACTAGGAGGATTACTATGTTGGAAGTTACCTTTTATCTCCGCACCTCGATTTAGGACGTTATATAACATCCTCGTTAGTGGCGAGTACACTCCAAATGTTGATAAAAATGTCACAGCTCTTAATGTTTATTAAATCTTAGTCAAGTGAGTAAACTTGCCCACAAGCTGAGTATATTTTACCAACAATGACTAAGCTTTAGTCAACAATGAGTAAGCTTTACCCACTTTGCTAATTTTACTCAACATAAGATCTGTGACTTTTTACTCAACATGAGTACAATAATAATTACGTGTAGTAACTATATGGAGGTAGGCTAACTAGACAGTATTTAACCGATTACGTTTGTCTTATTGTCGTACATATCGAATAACGTGGTGGACGCGATGTTTATTGCATTATGTTTTGTCATTGATATCATTTCAAACAACATGAACATTTTTATTCTCTATTTGAACTTGAGTGTGCAATTGGTCTGCCAGAATGGCCGGTTTCTGTTTAAGGTCCTACAAAGCCAATGCCGCAGAGGGATATACAGGAAGCTTTGTGCGAAGAAGGGATATATATCGGACTAAAAATGATCAACATGTTCGAAATATTGATATAAAATTCAATATTTAATGCCAAACGAATTTGTGGCTAGATAATCATTACTTTTTTAATCAGGATCAGCTAATAACAGTTGTTACATGAGGCTATAAAATTAGTACTTGAAGTAGATTTGAATCATTTTGTGTTTTAATATTGAATATATAGATTGACATGTCTTTATAAATCAACATGATTCTTTTCCTGCTTTCAGATATACTAGTGTGAATACCCCCCCCTGTGTGCGTTGGGGACAACATTTTGTGCTTTAATAGAGTGGTAGCTAGGAGTGTGGGTTTGTCAGATCCTGAATATATCCTGGATGGAAACAAAGCATACGTAATCCATTGCAGATGACACGCTTAAATTGACATCTTTAATAAGTTTAAGCCTTTCAATTTCCATAGTACACCTTGTATGTAGACTTGCCCAATTTTTTACTCAATATACTTCAAATTTCAATGGAAGTCAAGCTACAAAAGCCAGTTCAAATTCAAATTCAGTTCCAGAGCCACATTGGTCAAAAATCCACTGATCTAGCTTGCATCCTTTTTTAAAATACTTGGGTGGCCGTACCTACCCAACTACTTAAATAACTTTCCCCGCGCTGGATTCATTCCCAAATTACAACGATTAGTAAGGAATGTTTTTAGTTTTGTTTTAAAATTACTGCAGGACGGTTCATAAATGTTAATTCATACTTCGTCCATGTAAAACTACCTTTTTTCCATTGTGGTTGTGAGGTGAAAACCATTGAATAATGCAGATTTTTAGGCAGTGACTGGATGGTACTCCAATACAATTTGTCGAAGAAATGTACGAAACAACAAGTGGACGAATTCTGGTTTTGGGCCCGATATTATAGAAATCAAGTAAGGAATGTTAACCCTGTCCGTGGCTTTTTGAAGTTTGTTATTTGTGAAGCGATATCAATATTCACTGTGGCTGGTATTCTGAAAGGGAGTCTACATTTAGTCCAGGGTTAAACCGGGTTAGTCCTACAAGAGGGGACCTTTTTTTTTTTTTTTTTTTTTAAAAATATGCTGTAATAAGTGAGAAATTTCCTCATGGATGACCATTTCTGGCCATCATGAGGAATGTCTCACCAGTACACTTTAACTTGCCACAGGAAAAAAAGGTCCACTCATGTAGGACTAACCTTTGGTTTAAACCCGGGTAAAGTGAGCCTCCCTTCAGATACCAGCCAGGGACTAGACGTACTTGGGAATAGTGTTGCTCAACCATGTGTTCAGCATTGTCGAAAAGTGGGAGGAGCGTAGCCCACTGGTTTAGGGTATTCGCCGGTTCGAGTCCCGGCGGGTCCACTTGCTGGGCAATAATTGGGTACTAAATTCTGGATTTGATTTGTAAGAACTATTGATTAAAAAATGGGAACTCCGCTCTCCCCGTGGTTAATTTGGACTTGGGGCAAACGGCCACGTGAATACCCCGACCTTCGGAGGGGAACGTTGATATGTAATCGCAGTCAATTTGATAACAGTAGGGTGGAAACCCTGGCTGGCCCACATCGGTCCTAGCTTCCTGGGCACTTCATTGGAAAGTAGTTCTGAAAACACTGAATGATCTACCCAGGCTAATAAAATTTGAACAAATAGAAACCGACAAACTTAGTTTTTACTTTAGTTCATAAGATTCATACAATAAACAACGGATCAAGAGGTGTAACGTGAAACATTCATTAGATGTTAATGTCTGCATATTTTGAGCTTAAAAAAACAAAAAATGGCATACGCGCTCAGTTTGACGACCGATAATGGCAAAGTAGGTATGAGTATGGCAATCCGCACCCCGTCGCACCCTCCCAATAATCCTGGCTACGGGCCTGCGGTTGACTTATGAGTCTGGGTTCAAAGTGACGCACAAAACGGAGAAACTAAAAAATATGCCAGGACATTAAAGACATATCATGATTTGCTAAATCAGCAAATTGAAAAAATCATCAAAAACAGATTTTTGCATGTATGTAAAAGGTACAGGATCCCCACTACCCTCTTAATGATAAGACCAGAAGCATCCTAATAAGGACCAGAAATCGGAGATTTAGTCATTACTGTCCGTTCGGACACTTACTACAACACGTAATGAATGGAGAATCATATCTTGGAACACTGCCCGTTTCTTCCTTTTCTGTCAATGCTACAGTGTGAAAAGATAACTTTGAGAATCTGCAGGACTTATCCTTCACTTTGAAGCTATTCCTGCAAATTTCAAATACTTTCAAATCACTGATAGTGTCTTTAACCTATTCATTAACTTATTGCAGCAGACCAAAGTGAATATGATACGGCATGCAGTAATGTTCCAAACGAAAATATGAAGACACTTTGCCAATAAATGAATCAATCCAACATCGCGCGTAACCGTTCTAAGCATATCGCGTACGCTCATAAAATACGCACTAAAAGAAGGAAGCCAAAACAACGGTATACAGGGGTGTCCCAGAAGATTAGTACCAAGGCGATACAAAAATGTTTTATTTTTTTCCATAGAAAATCAATAACATTAGGTAAAGCTGGTTTGAATACCAACTTCATTATACGGTAACCTTTCATCAGAATTTTGAATCGTGCAAATCGGACAACCCAAGGAAAATACACTCAATTTTGTTAGAGGTGCTGATTTAATCCTTTGGGCTAAGTTGAAAAAAAAATGCATGTGTTACTTTACCCTCTTCTGCGTCAAAGCTTTTTACAAACTGCTTTGGTCCCTTCGGGAATTCGTTATTAAACACTTAAAACGTGTGATTGTGGTACCAATAGAGAGCTTGGTCCTCCTTTTTCCTTCGATACCAAAATGAGTATTTGCCCAGTACGACGTCAAAAAGATGTCATAAACCTCGCTAGACAGTAAAGATCAGTGGTTGCCACACAGAATTAGGCCATTCTCTTTTGGTACTTTTCTGCAGAGTAAAGCAATAAAACCCTCTGTATGTATATTAAAGTGTCTTTTGCCATGAGTAGAGCCAAAACAGCTTAAAAATCTGATTAGTCCTAATACTTTTGGGGCAAAATTGAATTTTCGCCTGTGTGCAACTTGTGTTTTCTGAAATTGACAATTATTGCTGGCCTAATGGTCTTTATGACGTCACGGTGATGCCATAAAGGGCATGCTGGACTTATTGTGGTATCAAGGGAAAGAGTATCCATATCTAATCATTGGTACAAAGTCAAAAGTAAATCAAGTGCTTAAAAAAGAGTATATGTGATGCCAAAAAAGGCGTGGTAAAGTCGAGGGTACCAACACTGCATTTTTTTTTCCACTTTGCCCAAAAGATGAATCAGCACCTCTAACACAATTGAGTGTATTTTCACTTTGGTTAGTCCGATTGTCACGATTCAAAAATTCTTGTGAAGATTACAGTATAATAAAGTTTGACATAAACCAGCTTACCTAATGTTATGATTTTCTATGGAAAAAAATAAAATAGTTTGGTATCTATGGGTACTAATCATCTGGACACCTTACAAATATATACTGACATGAGATGCTCTGGATAAAACTATGGTCCTGAGGTGACTACAATTAGTCATTTTGCTGAGGGGCGCGCAGCCCCTCAGCAAAATAGCACTAATTTTGCAGCCCCTCAGCAAAATAGCACTAATTTAGTCACCGAGGGCCCATATTTTTAAGCCAGAGACTCGAATAGCGTCAGCATATAATTTTGTTTTTATATACTCCATTAACAAATTTCGTTAACATGAAAAAAATATAGAATTTTTTGAACTTTTCAATTCAATAAACTTCGTCCAATAATTCTCTCTGTGAATTAAATAGCGGTAGAAAAATGTTCCATCCACCACGCGCAAATGCAGACGCGCTAAGCGATCGTAGTAAGTTACGCGAATTAAGCGGCGTAAATAGTACCTCTGAACCGTAAATAGTTCTTCTTTCGCTGAAAATCAACTATTTACGGGTGGGCTTGGCTTAGGGTATTAATGGCGGATGGCGGCAATTTCTCGCCGCATATTTTTTTTTTAGAATTATTTGTAATCACGTGATAGATTTTCAACTCAATAAACAATCTTAAATTTATTAATGCAGTATATAATATCATTATTTTGGAATTGCTTTTATGGTTCCCCTTTTCACAAGCAATATTTTTCTTTGATTTGTAAGTAAAACTTTTTACAAGACATGAGATTTGCCGAAAGAACGGAACCCCCAATTTCTCGAACCCGGTTTTTTACATATTTGGATGTTTTTACCATTGTTTAGATCACACCTGAATGAATAAGCGAATACGCCGTCTTTATGGATAATAAGCGATGAATTAGTAGTTTCTGTCGTTGCACGACAGAAAGTCAAATAGGTTTTCTATGGGGAACGATTACGATAGCAGGCAGTTCAAAACAGGTTTGCGGTTTTCTTTTGCACCTGTTTGTCCAATAAACTCCAAACGTTCTGGTAGGTGGTCTACACCCGCTCCAGTGAAATTTGAGAGAATTAAGGGTATCCAAAAATCTCCCCCTGTCCATTAGAGTGTGATGACATTGGAAAAAGCTAAAACACAAGATGGCTATCCCTATTTGGAACAATTTGAATGCCTTTTAATACTCACTGCGGATATGGTATAAAAATGCATAACTTTGACAGTTTTCAAACACTTTTGAAACATTTTGAACTGAAGGAACTATTGTCGCCTCCAGACCCTCGCTTGTTAACAGGATTTAGTCATGGTTTTATGTATAAGTTCATCCGAGCGTCTACTATGGAGGTTTCTGCCAGAAAGTGGGAGACTTGGTAGAGAAAGTCAGTTCCACCACCTAACAATTTTTCTCATCTAAATGTCGCCATAGTAAAGTTGATTGTCTCATCATTTTCTGTTGATTCCAGCTTATTAATTCACACCAATGATTCGCAATGATCTGCTCTTGATTCATTTAAATCAAACTGAAGTTCCAAATCTCTTGTGAGCATTATTATATCCAATCCTCCATCAGAGTGGCAAGCTCTGTTTTAAATTTCAAAAGCAAGGCCTGTCCGTGAGTGGACAATGTTTGCTTGAACCAACAACAATATGGGATCGCCAAGTGATGACTTTATACCGTATTCATAAACGTTTTTATAAGGGAGAAATCTGATTGGAACACAAATCATCATTGATATTTGGTGCTTGCAACGGTGCGCATTAATGAGCGTACGCGGTTTGCTTAGAACGTTTACGCGAGACTTGGATTGATTTCATTTTATGGACGGGTGTGTGCAATTCATTCCTTCACCTTACTGTATTAGATTTCATGGACGTTTCGGATTTGTTGTAAAAAATGTTTTGCTGACCGCTGTAATAATCGTTTATGAATTAGGTTAATGTCTGCATATTTTAGTTTCTCGTGCATTGGCAAAAAATAATGCACTTGCGTCAGTTTGGCACAAGACCAAATGGCACTCGCCCCTGCGGGATTGTGCCATTATCGTCGTCAAACTGAGCGCGCGTGCATGATTTTTTGCCATGCAATCGAAGCTAAAATATTCCAGCCATTAACCTCTAATTGCTGTACGCAATCAGGAGGGGAGGGGCAACTAAAATCTGTCACATCTCTATATTGAGAAGGAATTTGTTATAGTTTGAGGAATTAACATACACTCGGGAATAGGTTTAATGGAGTGCGTTACTTCCTATACGTTTAGGAGTCATAATAACACATTTATAAATCATTTCCACTTGAAGATGTGCCACAATCCCATTAATTATGGCAAAACAATATGTTTTACTGCTCTGCGCTCGCTGAATGGGAAGTGGTAGACCTTTGAAAGCATATTTTAAAACTTGATAACATTACGCGTTTTTATTGCATTTTTAAGAGTAGTTTAATATGATCGTATTTATCAGAATTAGATGCTAGCAATGAATATTTATTAACTCTCGTCTATGCATGTATTGTAACAAAATACAGTACCAACCAATCCCATTATGATTCACTATGAAGTCATAAGTGAGGAAAGTATGAAAATATTGGATATAGGGTGGTGGAAAATTGATTATTGCAAAGTTTACTGACTCAAACAAATTATTGTAGGGCCAACTAGAAAACTTTTGAGTATAGAACACTGGTCATTGCCCATTAAGTAGAGCCGAAATAAAAAAAAAACGCGTGGGAAGGATATTACTAACTTTCTAGGTGAAAAAAAATTAGTTTTCCTTTAGTCTGCACTGTTGTATAATATGGAAATTGAAAGTTTGATGACATGCGAACTTTATAGCGTCATTCTGACGTAATGCTAGGAATTTTGATTCAATGGAAAGAAGAGGACAATAAGCGATTCATTGTTACCACATCAAGTGTCCGTTGGTATTATTCTGTGTGTACAAGCAGTGTGGTTATTGGTACTTCTCTGCGAGAGGGGGATTGGCTCCCCCACCCCCATCCAACACTTCAGGATCACCCTGTACTCACCTATTATACCCCCATGGATGTCTACCCGGTAGCTGTTTGATTTGCGTGTGAAAAGGTAGTAAATGTCAATTGACAATTAAACATTAAATAATTTGGCACCAAACATGCAAAAATGGGTGTTGTTTTGGCAAGGCGGGAAAAAAACTGGAAGGAAGTGGTAAGCCCCCCCCTCCATTCGGTAGAAGACGAGAGTGACATGCAGAAAGACACAGACTGTAGACACATTACACTTGCAAACTATTTTGAGGAGACAAAATAATTTATACCGAAATATATTTTGGAGCGATTTATCCTGTATTTGTGTTGTTTTGTGTTGTTTTGTAAAAATATGATCTCCGACAATCAAACGACGTCAGGGCTGTTTTTTGGTGTGAGATGTACCGAACATTACTGTTTTTAGCGATTAATGGTGAATTGATAACAACATTTACTAAGGTATTGCTCTGATTATTAATTATACCATGATTAATAATACATACACGGACTCCAAGGGTTCCAAAGCTTAGATATACCGTTTAAAATAAGATAGTTAGTAAACATTTTTGTTTGTTTCACTTTTATAGGGTAAAATTTTATACAAAAACTCTTAGGCCTCATTTTTATGACTCATACTCGAATGAAATCGAAATATATTTTTTTCATAAAGCTCCGTAGGCTTTCGCTGACAGTGAAGGTTGTGAAGATGTTAAAGCCTCCTCGATTGTTCCCTTCGGAAGATGGCATTGGTATCATTATGGCCTGTTGATGTGGCATCGTTTCTCAAGCAGATGAATGAATTGGAAAGTGATTTTAAATGCGCATGTGCACTCACATTAGTGCAGAAGGGTTTTTGGGGGAGATACAACATAATTGGTTAAAGGGGGATTATCTGGTAAGAAATGAAAGCGCCGCAACTTTTCTACTCTCTCCAGTTGTTTTGATTTGATTGGTCAACAAAATAGGGTATACTTAACCACTATTTGGGTGCACTAACTTGTTTTTAATGGCATCCGGAAAAAACGGCGTTACAATGACTGAAAATGCACTTGTGAGTGAGTTTCGTGATGGTGTTTTGGTTTTCAAGACTTGGGGGGGGTATGTTTTTTTTTTTAAAGTTAAATTATTATAGCAAATATTAGGCAATTTACTCTGCGAAAGGCCTTACACATTATAAAGCATCTTGTACTGGGCATTTTGATGAACTGTATGTTTAATGATCCATAATAAACTGTCTGGTCACTAAATGGTGAAATTCCATCATTAGCTGCTACTTGAGTACTATTGTAGTAATTCCTGTAATGGACAGACATACACGTTACTTACATACTAGCTTTTTATAGTTTAAAGAGAAGAGTAATAACCAATTACATTAACCAAGAGCGTATAACTGCTGTTTGGAACAGGTTGTTAGCTTTGAAATTTTAACTACTTAGTTCCCAGGTTGACAAGGATGAATATTTATTCATCTTTCCCTGGAGATAGCCAGCGGACCCACACGTGTTGAAAAAAAACAAACCCATGTGTGCTGTTGCCGAATTCGAACCGACGACCTCGTATTACTAGCCACGGCGCTCTAACCCAAACTGAGGATATCAAGGACTGGGTGGGTAGAGAAGCGATAGATATCATTATAGGTGTTAGGTCTGAAAGGTGTCTTATCGCCTTCCTAGCGGATAGTATCAGACGGGATATTTACATGTACAATTTATATTGTTGAAATTTTAACTACTTAGTTCTCCAGATAGATAAGGATGAATAGTTATTAATCTTTCCCTGGAGATAGCCAGCGGACACAAGTGTGAACCCATGTGCGCTTGCGGATCGAACGGTGACATCAGTATGTATTACTAGCACCACGCTCTAACCAACTGATAGATATCACGACGGGGTTTGTAGAGGAGCGAGTAGAATAGGGCGGTAGCTTTATTTCAGTCAATATACTAGAACAAAATACATGCTGTATATTTGTATAGCCTGAAGAACTTTGACAGAGCTGATCGTCTCACTGGGTTGCTCATTAGTCAGGTGGAAGGTTAGGCACACAGCCTGAAGGATGGATGGAAAATGGAGTACAGATTTTTTCTATTGATAATTTAGTTCATAGGCGTAAGCCAATAATTTTGGAGGGTGTGCAAAATTTGTTACAGTATCATTTTTGAAACTTCCAATATGGCTGCTGACCATGTCCAAAATAACTTAAAAATCCTTAATTTTTCCGATAGAGGACAAATATTCTTCGGTACTCCGGTTTTTTGTTTTAAGTAGGAGAAAGTGTTGTGATGTAATTTTATCATCTATTGCCACCAAAAATTCCAATTATGGCTGCTCCTCAAAAGTCAATATGCTCTCGGACTCATAAAATGACTTTAACACCTCCATTAACCTGCTACTTTAATACAGAGGAACACTAAAAATGTGTTCTGCATGTGTTTGTAAACTGTTACAATTGATCACCTCTGCAGTGTTACTTTAACACCTCTAGAATGCATTCCAACGCATCCGGACAAGTCAAGTGTTCTGCAAAATTTGCAGTTTAGAGGCCTGATCAAGTGTCTATGCATGCGTTATGCTTTACACTTATTGAGATACCTGGATTTGATCAGAGAAACTGTAATTTGGCGCATGTCTGTAATGGACATTTCCAAAATTCAAGATGGCAGCCAATACAGCGCACTTTACAAATATAATAAAACCTACATTATGTTATTATATGTAGTTAATCAAACTAATTATATTATAAAGGTTGTAAATTAAGGTAGGGGATAAGTATTTGACCATTTGACATTCTTAATGGATTTCTGTTTCTTTAACATGCAAACATGTTAAGATGGGGGGCCAATGTGGCTGCCTTTTTTACCTTCTTTAAAAACCTACAAATTACGATACATCTGTATTGTATTTAGATAAAACACCCAAAAATGATTATTAAAGTTTAAATTAAAGTATGAGATGTATGCCTTTGAGCCATTGATGATAACGCGTATCTGGTATATTTGTTTTGACAACATACTTAAAATTCAAAATGAGACCTATATTATGAATATATGACAATTCGTAGTTTTAAAGATCTTAAAAGGCAAGCCAAATTGGCTCCCATCTGATTGGTAAGCTTTGCTTAAGCACCACTTGAAATGTCAGATATGAGTTCATACTGGGGGGGAGTATAGATCAGAATTTATGCCTCTATCAACAAATACTGATGAATTATGGTCACTTGAATGATATCAGGGCGTATTGGCGTATTGGGTATTTAGGGGCCATTATTGGGTTATTTGGTGCAGTAATGTTGTGGTCAATTCACGTCAATAACCGGTTCAAAAGCTTTCTTCGTGCTTTAAAAACCTGGATCTAGTGCATACAATATGGCCATTTTAATGAATTTGGAGTGATAGTGGCCATATTGGATTTTAGGAAAAATGCACTGCAAGAATCACACCAACTACCGATCAATCAGGCATGCGCGCGTAATGTAGTATTCCAATCGTCATTTGAGTACGCCAGCGAGCAGTGAACATCCGGTGCGTGTATTACAATGCAAGTTCCACGGCTGGACAAAGTTCAAGGAATTTTGCGTAGGCATTATGTGAGATGTGCGCCAAGTTGACAACGAATATTAGCTGAAATTCGATAAAGTCTAGGGTAAAAAAAAACCCGCAGCATATGCATTTCTTTCAAAATTTCCGAACTATAAATAAACTTTAAAAGAATGGACTGCCATGATAGGCCACAAACACACCAAAAGAACAATATTTACAAAGCAAGTAGTGATGCGGTTTTAAAAGTAACTGCCTTTCAAAATAAAATGTTGTGCGCGGCTTATATATGAACAAACTTGTTGTTTTTCCCCTTTTCATGTTTTAGTCTTAAAGCGAGGACGATATTAGACATGATTTAGGTCTTATTTCCAAACCGAGGACAGTCAAAACTGGACCATATTTTGATTTTTAACCTTGTTCTGCCAGACACATACAACCTACTCAGAATTTGGTCGGAAATGTGCCTCAGACACAACGTATCTCCATTCAATTCGCCTTCTAAAATCATAGTTGATTTCGATTTCACAAAACATTGTTTGTTTTAATTCACGCTCAACAACACGACCTAAAAAAATAGAACCGTGGTGTGGACGAACACATGCGTAACGCAGCACTGCACGCCTGTGGTAGTTCGGCGCATAGTTTGACCAATTGCGCCACCGCGTTTGTAGGTGCAATGATTCACGCAGTTCCACGCGAGTGTGTGTGAAAATCGGTCAAAAAACTGCTGTTCGTTCATCTCTGTGCCATTAAAAGGTGGCATGTAATTTCCTCAATTTCTACCTGAACTAAAGAGGTTTCTATGGAGCGATTTTTAACTATGTTTTAGTTGAGATTCCATTCAATAGCAAAACAAATTATTTAAGAGAAATCTGTTCATAAGAAAACCTGACAAATTTATCGTTAAAAGTGGGAAACAAATTTTACTTTTCCATTTTGGAAATGAGTAACATAAATAAATGCTTCCAAAAGGTATGGATAAAAGTCCTTTGGTCTCTATTGTTGAGTATTATTTGTCCAGTGATTTTTACATATTGTTAACAAAATTGATTGTGAAATATTCGTGTTTTGGGACCGAAATTGAGATTTTAAATCGTGCATGGAATTACAGCAAATAACCGTTTATTATTTTGACAGTTCGGGGGCTTTACAAATCATAGGCTACGCGTGCAGGTTTTGATCCGGTAGTGGTGTGGCCAAGAAATTTTTGACTCCTACAGAAAAAGAAATTATTAGCTTAGGTCATTATAAACAAAATCGATCATAGAAAAAGTCGGTACTCCATTTCCATCCATGAAGCCCACAATTCCTCCTGACACCAATGCTGGTTAAAAAAACATCGTTCTTTTTGCCAAGTGTATAACTGTTTTAGGGTATTTTTTTTTTTTGTTAAGGTTTTTGGTAGGTACACTCTCACCCCCCCCCCCGGGGCTTATTGATTGAATTTGTTAAGGTTAGGTTGTGTTATGTTAGGGGGTTGTTTTTTTCCATTACACTATTTTGGGATGGGGTGTAAAATCATACTTTACTTTAGTTGAAAAATAAACCACCCCGAATATACGAAGATTTTCAAAGTTTACACTTATGGTACCTTTCAAAGTTCACTCGAAAGAGCTTGTGTTAGTTACAGCCCAGTTAAAATGGTGCTGGAGTGTTTTAACGCCCAAGATGAAGAAGTACATTTGACTTAGATCTGCTAAATACAGAGAAGCGAGGGAAGTGACGCTTTTCAACTCATTCGCTGAGGAAGTTAACCCCGAGGTAAGCAGTGCAAACATTATACACATAGGCCTACTGGCCAAAAATATTTCAACATGGTAAAAATAATATTTATAACCATGTTTGTATCTAACGATTGTCATCCACATAGCGGGGACTGTAGCGTAGAGTGTTGTGTGCTTCCGGATAAAAAATGTGATTTTTTGCACCCAAGTACTTTAGGCATTGATAATCCATAAAATTGATGGAAGCACTTTGCCAAACCCCCTTTTAAAAATGTCCCCCAGCTTGGGTTTCAATGTTTAAAGGGGTCAAAAATTAAAATGTGCCGAAGTGTTAAAAACACACCATGTGTTTGTCTGGTCACAGGATTCCAAAAAGGTATAGTACACGATCTATGGCTTTAGTTCCGGAGTTATGGGGTAAAAACTTTTAAAATGGGAAAAACTAATGTTGGTGGTACCACATGGGTCAAAATGTTGCCTTTGATCAGTTTAATATGTGGTGGCCTGCAAATACTGTTTCCCTAGCTTAAAGGATAGAAATAAGGAATAGTTGCCTTATCTGTTATGTGGTTTTCACGTTATCCCAACAAAATAGGTCACAGCTACAGGTCAATAGAATCCAACATTGTCCAATAGCTGCCAATAGTGTTGACGTTTATTCGGCATTTTGGTTAATAACAACACGTAAGATAGTCAAAACTATTCAGATATTTCATTCTATTAGCTAAACCAACAATTTGAACACATTTTACAAAAAGTGGAGCAACTTTTAATTTTTTACCCCTGGACAAACCAAAATTGACCTTTTTGTACCATTTTTTTCAGTGTTACCCCATAATTCCTAAAACTGTAGTCCACAGGTAGTTATAAAACTATACCTTTTGGAAATCTTTGTAACGAGACAGACATCATGGTGTGCTTTTTAAAACAATCGGACCATTTTAAAATTTACCCTGTGTAACCTTGAAATCCCAAGTGGGGGTCATTAAAAGGGGTGTTGTGGCACAGTCTTCCATCATGTTTTTTTGATTCAATGTATAAAGTACTTGTGTTACCAAAAATTCACAATTTTATCAGGATTTGCACACTCAAATAAGATCTGTTCACTACAGTCCCTCACTATAACAAGAATGCAGCCCAAGGGACGCCAAAATGACTTCAAAAGAGTAGAACGAAATTGGAGGGGCCGTATGGACCGGTTTTGTAAAAAGAGATTGATCCGCCCGAGCCATATCTGGGCTCCAGGTCATAGACGAAAATAAAGCCGTTGATGATTGAACATAATGTTGCGTGAGGAGTCAACTGAGCGAAGTGCCCTATTCTTTACCGTTGTGTAGGTGCACTGGAGTCCTGCGCGTCCATATCTCCTGCCACCACTTAGTCCATCTAGAAGGACACAAGTTCAGCCATGTGTTCCACCACCCCACCGTGACGCTCGGGGCTAGGTCGTGGGAAAAACGAGGAGTCATTCTTGATGACTAGCCACATGGGAATGAGATAACGTCATAGAAAGACATGGTCTTCAAAAAAAAATTATACGACACCCACAAGCAATTTAAATGATTTCAAATCATGTGGTTGGTTGCAAATCATGTTTTGATATCTAATCACATTCCATGACAAAACATATGCACATGGTTTCAGAGTAGACCAAGGTTTGTTCGGCCAAAAGTGACAAAAAGGTGGGTTCCTGAACCAGTGAAACAAAACATGTTTTCTAGGTAAAAAGTTTGTGTAGATCCAAATCTGATTGGAGGAGTTCCAGAGATTAACATTTTGGGTATTGCGCAAGGCCGAGAGGTCACGTAGAAACCTAT